>JANHAO010002723.1:0-27875 GCA_026873985.1 Saraca asoca
AGGAAAGCAAGAAAACTCAAGCTCTAATAATCCTAATTGAGAGGAACTAATGTATCCTAATTGTGTCTTCAGGTTGCTTGGAGGATGTTCTTATATAGCAATTGTTGGGCTTAGAACATGGCTATGTTCTAGGACACAAGCAGCCTGTGTTTCGGGCTGGAAAACTCCTAGAAGGCTGCTAGCTAATGCATAGAACACGGTCGTGCTTCAGGACACAGCCAGGCCGTGTTCTACACTGGCTTCATGGTTCTTCCAACTTCTTTGCACAATTAACTTGGTCTTTTCACATCTTCTTCCTCAGTTTCTTCTTGATCCAAGTGTACTTCATTCTTCAGCTTTTTACCTTCCTTTTTAAGCATCTTTTGCTAACCTGAAAGACAAATGCAGACTACAGCAGTACCAAGAACAAACTAACAAAACTAGGACAAAAGTAAGGCAAAAACCACAATTTAACAATCAAATAAGAGGTGATAATTATCATTTTTATAGGCATTTTTCTCACTTATAAGGTAATTTCAAAAATAATATACTTTATGTAAAAAGGAAGTTAGATGGTAGAATTCTCACTCATTCATCATGAAGACCTTTTGGGACTTAAACACATGAGTCTATTCTAATATAAATCTTGGCCTTTAATCTAGGCCTAGATGCATTGTCATAATCATAACAACCAAAAGGAATTAATTGATTAAAATCTCAAGAGTGCAATAGGACTTCTTTTTGACAGGATTTCAACTCTAGTTGACAACCTAACTGCACTAGGATTATGAAATCACAAATTTCATGTGTTGGGATTTTGTTTAACTCAACACCAATTAGTCAACCAACCAATCCACCCTCAATGATCATGATCATGGTGAACTCATTAACCTTCCAGACCTATGTTCGAATCCAATCAAGTTAACCCTATGAGATGTTACAGTGAGAGTCCATTAGGGCAATGTACCTCCTTTGTGGAAATTTTGTAAAGATTTTTTGTACTCTATCTTTAAATGGTTCCTTCATCATGTATTTATGTGAGTCTAAGGATTGAGCAACTATACTTTTGGAAAGCTTGTGATCCTTGATTTTTGTAATAGAGTTTATATTAAAGCTAAACAGTCAATGCTTTGTATAAATGTTGCAAGCTTTTTGTGAGCTTTTACACAATCTTTTAACAAAGTTTGAATGTTTTCTATTTGTTGACATCTTGTTTTGATCACTAATGACATTTGGTTTGAAAACTAAACGTCTTACACTCATGACAACATATTAAGTAGTTTGTGCTTAATGGTATCTTGTACCAAAGATTGAGCATCTTTTGCTTATGGCAACTTGTGCCAAAGATTGAGTAGCTTGTTCTTGATGGTTGTGAGAAAATTATGCCTATTAATGCTTTCACTTCATTAGTTGATTTGAGCTTCATCGTTTAACTATACCTTTGAATTTCTCACACTCAAAAATAGTACATCTTTGTTAATATTATGATTGGAACTTTTAGCATTTCTAGAAATGTGCTTTCAAAAGAACTAATGAAAAATCACAAAAACAATATACCATAATACAAAAACAATATATCATAAAAGCAATATTCTTCTTTCTTTGATTCACCTATCGATGCTTTGTCGTTTACGGATCATGTCTCTAACTCTAATTGTTCACCATCTTTGGACTTTTTCCCACCTTCCAAATTGTTCATATATAACATCTTTAAGTAGTGCACTGATCAGCTTTGATTTAGCTAACATTGTTGTTAGTGGGAAATTTCATTAATAACTACAACGTCAACACAATGGCCCAAGCTTGCTTCAATGATGTCCATCTAAAGATTGCACTATAGGTTGTGTTTGATGTATCTACCATAAAAAATTTAATATCTTAGTTCTGCACTTGGGGCCATGTTCCCTAAAATATTCTTAGTTTGAGTGATCCTAAAATAGGCACCTCTTTTTCTAATAAGTTGACCATATTTCCTGGAGACAAGGTCAAGCTTTTGATTGAAATACATACTGCTCTTGTCATATGAGTGTACAAAATGTTAGCCAAATTCCCCTGATAACTAGAATCATCTTCACAATGTAGTTATGGATGATTGCAATAATAACCATTAGGTTATCATGTTCTCGAACAAAATTAGGAAGATAGTCTTCTTTGGAGAATGATATGGTTAACGCTGATTTTTGTTTTAGTTTCTTTTCTTTTGTGGTTATTACCAATTAGAAATGCCTCTTTCTTGCATTCATTGAAACTCCTTTTACTGTAAATCCTCCTACAATAGTTTCCATGACCTTTACCACTTTTTTTAGTTTTCCCTTAAGTTATTTACTTTTGTTCACTAGCCTTGCATTTGGAGAATAGGACCAATACCACTTTCACTTTTTTCAATTGTTCCATAACTTATACAATCATTTCCTATCATCATGATTAGATTTTCTGTACTATTGAAGTTGTCCTTTTCTAATCAATACTTCAATCTCATTCTTTATACTTACATATTCATCTGTATAATGACTCTAGTGCCTATGAAACTTACAATACCTGTTCATTCCCAATGAGGGTGGCTTCTAGTTTTTCACAGGTAGAAGTTTCATTAATTCTACTACCTTCACGTCATCCATGATATTTTTCAATAAGACATTCAGTGGTGCATAGTCATTAAATTGTTGCTTTAGGAAAAACAATCTTTCTGATCTCCTCTGTCACTATGATGTGGATCCTTACCTAGTTGTTCGGCTTGCCTTTTTGCTTGCTCTATTTCTTTAGGATTAATAAATTTGGTTGACTATGCCAAAAGGTCATCTAAATTGTCCAGAAACTTTTTTTGCCAAAAACTTAGAAAATTCCCCCAATTAAAGTCTAATTAAAATTAAATGCACAACCATTGCTTCTTGAAGATCTTTAATTTCCAAAGCTGCCTAATTGAATCGATTAAGGTATTCCTTCAATGACTCATTTTTCCCTTGCTTTATTGTTATCAATAATGCACTAGCCTCTTTATGAAATTGGAAGGTTGCAAAGTGAGCCAAGAATTACTTGGCCAAGTCTTGAAATTGGCTTATAGAATTTGCCTTTAGGCTCAGGAACTAATAAAGTCTTGCCTTTTTCAACATAGTGGAGAATGCTTGGCACATGATCATGTCTAGTGTACTTGAGAGTAACATTACTATGCAAAATGCCTTAATGTGTTCTTGAGAATCAGTTGTCCCATCATACCATGATAATCATGATCGTAATAATCATTGGATTGATTCACTTCTTTACTCCACCTTCCATTAGACTAGGAGTTAACCATATGTTCTCTATTATATTCACTAGAGTAATAACCATGTTGATGCTAGCAATGGTCCCTATCATCATGGTGGTAATGATACCTATCCACATCATGATAATGATCCTGTTGCTTGTCATGATGATAATTGTCATTTTTCCAGTGTAACGCTTGTTGCATCTATTTAAGCTCTGTGCAAAACTAGCAATTTTCACTAAAAAAATATCATCATTGTGATCATGATAGTGATGATGATGACGTCGATGTCTATAATGAGATGATTGATATCTAATGATCAATATTGTGATATGTAGTGGAGATCCAAAAAGATATCTTGTGAAAACAATGTAAAATAGTAGAAAAATTCTTAGCAATAATATTTCACTGATTGTTATTTAGGTAAAATATGGAAGAATTCAAATTGCTACAGAGGTTATGGTGATTATTGCTTTATTAATGCTATAATTGAGTTTGTTAAAAAAAATTGCTAATAAAAAGGATTATATGTCTTGAAAATTAAAAGAAATCACGAATATTTGAAACAAAGTTAATGGTCAAACTAAAGTGAATTGTTGATCACAGAATATTAACTAACTAAAATGTATAAATCAATAAAGCTAAAGAAGAAGGAATGAAGATTAAACAACTTAGAACATTAGAAATCACCATAGGAAGAGCTCAAAATAGACTTATGGAATCATATAAACAAAATAAAAAATTTTCATAGGTATTCTAACTATAAATGATGTCACTTGATGAATACTCCAAACTCTACAGGTCTTGGACGGTGTCTGGAAGACACCTAGAAAGAAGGCTTGAGTGGTGAAGACCATTAAAGCCACTTTAATGCTTAAGTTAGAGAGAATTCTAATAAGAAAATGGAATATTCAATAATAATAAATTGACATTATAACCTTCCTTTTATAGATGTCAAGAGGGGAAAAGGAGTATTTTATTCGTTTAACATCCTTAGTTGAATTGGGCTTCAACTGGGTTGTTGACCTTATACCTAGTGCTCAGCTAAGTTTGTATTTATCATATAGAAAATAATTATTTTTTAGTATTAAATCACTAAAAAGTGCACTAAAAAAAAAAGAAAGTAATAGAAGTTTTTGTCCTTATTGTTGGGATAAGGACAATTATGACAAAAGAAGAGTAAAACAAGGATACAATGGATAAAAATTTGAATATTTGTCTTTCTGTAATGCTGATTAAAATAAAGCTACTCTAAGTAACATTTTGTTTAATCAGACTTATTACCTATAATTAACTATTGAAAGATTCTAAAAGTACAATCAAACATCTCTAAAATGTATTATAATCAATTATTTGACCTATAATTAATTATTGAAGATTTTAATCATTATGCTAAACAAGCATTATAGATCTTTTTAAAGATATTTAGTTGTACTTTTAGAATATTTTAATAATTAATTATAAGAAATAACCCCAATTAAACTAAAAACTATTTTGAGTATTTTTTTTTATTTTAATCAGAATGATAGAAAGAAAAATATTAAAATTTATACCTATATTATTCTCATTTTTCTTTTCTTTTATTATTCTTATCCTTATTCCAGCAAGGACAAAAATTCCCATTGCTCTCTCTTTCTTCATTGCAATTTTGAGTAATTTAATACTAAATAGTATTTTATCCATCATGCAAATAAGAATAAATTATATATAATCAATTATCAAAATGTGTTATTAAACATAAAATAAATTTTATATAATTAATTATATTTATAATCAATTATACTGTTGTAATAAAAGTTGCATACCATAAATCATCTTACTAATATAAGTTGTTTATTACGTGGGATGGGCTAATTTTAAAGTTTTTCTTAAGTTTTCAATTTCAAAATTTTAAAATTGGCGGATGACAAAGAGGGTTTTCTGCTTTTTGCAATAAATATTCAGCTGCTTCTGAACCTTCAGATGCTTTCTTAATTATTTAATGTTTGTTCAACGCCTCCTTTGCCCGCAAATGCAATATATATAGCCGTTGGGTTAGACAGCAACTATATCCCCAACGTACTAAAACTAGTGGTTACCCCACCAGTAATAGAGGTAAGGATCCATACATAGAATAATTTTTTATTTGTTTGATAATCATATAAATTACAAGATATTTTAGTCATTTGCATCAAACTCAACTTCTAGAACTTCCTTCTTGATTTGTGCTATATTTAAGGATTGGCATGTTGTAGTTATGAACTTGACACATATAATTAGGTTTTCGAATTTGACACTTTTCTAATTTGATACTGATATAATATTAGATATGACTTTCTTTTTTATATAGTAATTTATGACTATTTTTAATTTTTCTAGATTTATCACTCGTTTGACAAATTTTAAATTTTTTAAAATGTTTATTTTCTATTTTTTTTGTCATTTCTCTTGTGGATTTAATCATTAATTCATCAAATTTTTCATGGATTTTTTCAAGGTTATGCAACATTTCTTACATTTTAAATAAAAATGATTCTTTCTTAATAATTTTGTTGTGATTTTTCTTAAAAAAAAAAAAGAAATTCCCATGATTTTTGCTTGTAAATATCTGAAATTTTCATTAAAAAAAATCAATGTAAATATGTCTCCTTTGTCTTGGTTTCCCACAAAAACTGTGTCAGAAATTCATAGAAAAAATTATTTTCAATCAACTTTCTTGAACTTTTCATGAATTTTTCACAAAAAAAAAATATTTTTAAATAATTTTTCGGATGAAATAGAATTATACTAAATATATTTTATTGAGTCATGCACCACAAATAAACGTATTAAATCAATGGAGTACTTAAATGTCGTAAAAAGTTATAATTTTTGTGGCAATTAGGCATAACAATGAACAAGATAAGTCTTTTTATAAGATGGATCATTATAGTCAACTCCACTTAGAAAACAAAATGCAACAAAAAGAAACAAGGGTCAAGCTATAGTTGTAAAATGATGAAGAAATATCACCAGTAAATTATCCAAACAAATAATGTATAATTGAATTACACATGCTTGTTTGGATCAAAGGAAGACTACATTAACTTCTATTCTCTACTCCAATAAGTCCAACAAATGTAGATCTGCAAATTGGATTGAGAGAAAGCGGTGATGTGGTTCATTAATAAGAATAGGCTATAGTAATTAAGATTCTATGATATGACAATAAATTAACGCCTTTTTTATTGTCTCTACTCTTCAGTTTTCTTTGCTCCTTTAGACACGTAGGGTACGACAAATGAGACACCAACCTTATCTATCTAACATCTAAAGATAGTATATTGACAAAAGACACAAAAATAGAAAAACCATAAAAAGTGAGAAATTCATATTTAGTTATAGCAGAAAAAATATACAAATAGACAGTTAGAAAAAGAGAGAGAGAAAAACTGAAGGTGGTTGTCTCAATGGCCACCTCTAGCTCCACCTCAACATCTGGTTGGCCACCCCTTTTCTTCTTCTTTATTCCATTCCAACTTCCTATTTTCTACTTTTCTTTCTCTCCAATTTTTTCAAGGTAACAAAAAGGAAAACAAAAAAAAAAGAAGAAGAAAAGGGGAACCTGGGTTAACCAACTTCTAAGAGAAATTCAGCATTTTGCATGCTCCATTTGCCTGCATCACAGTCGAGTTTTTTTGTCACCGTCATCCGAAATTTTCAAATTCAGCGGTGCTTGCAAGGCCAATTCAATTCATAGGTAATTTATTTCATGGTCTTTTGAATGACTTGATCTTAAAGTTTAAGTTTTTCCAAAGTGGGGTTGAATTATATGTGAAGAAGAGATAAGAAGATGCAACATAATATCATTGCCACGATGCGTAGTTTGAATATCATAGAGGGATGTAAGGGAACTCAAGTATATTCTTTAAACCCATCGAGCGGTGCTATAGTCGTTGCTGGTGGCCATGGTGGGGGTGGCGGCGGTGGTGGAGGTATTGGTCAAGGGGACAAGCTTCGTCAACATCTTCAGGACCACTTAAGAGTCAATTCACCTCGAACTAAATCTGTTCAAAATTTCCAAGGTTCAGCAAACGCCACAGCAACAACTTCTGACATTACAGTTGATAGTCTTCTTCCTTATGGTCTTCCCATGACTCATCTCTTAGAACCCCAAATCGAACCTTGTCTCAAATCCGTTGACTTTGTCGATACGTTAGCGGATATTTATCGTAGAATTGAGAGTTGCCCCCAATTTGAGAAATCCAAGATGTATGTCGAGCAATGCGCAATCTTTCGCGGATTGTTAGATCCAAAATTGTTTCGGCGAAGTCTCCGAGCAGCTAGACAACACGCAGTTGATGTGCATACAAAGATTGTGCTTGCTTCATGGTTAAGGTATGAAAGGAGAGAGGACGAGCTTATTGGTTCAACATCAATGGATTGTTGTGGTCGAAACATTGAATGTCCTAAGGCAACCTTAGTACCAGGCTATGATCCGGAATCGGTATATGATTCTTGTGTTTGTTCTTATGCACCTCGAGCTGATATTGTTGATGGCACATTGATGGAGGATGAAGAATGTTCTACTTCGGAGGAAGAAGACGGAGATATGTCATTTTGTATTGGAGACACTGAGATTAGGTGTAGCCGATACCATATTGCCTCACTTTCGCAACCTTTCAAGACAATGTTATATGGTGGGTTCATAGAGTCAAAAAGAGAGAAGATAAATTTCACACAAAATGGAGTTTCTGCTGAGGCAATGAAAGCTATAGAGTTTTTTAGTAGAACAAAAAGGTTAAGTCAGTTTCCCCTAAATATTATTCTAGAAATGCTCTATTTTGCAAACACATTTTGTTGTGAGGAGATGAAGTCAATCTGTGATACTCATTTATCATCTCTGGTTTGTGAGTTAGAAGATGCAATGCTATTGATTGAATATGGATTGGAGGAGAGAGCGTATCTTCTAGTTGGAGCTTGCTTGCAAGTATTTCTTAGAGAACTTCCTAGTTCAATGCATATTCCATATGTTATGAAAATATTTTGTAGTCAAGAAGGAAGAGGTAGACTAGTTACAGCTGGGCATTTATCCTTTGTATTGTATCTTTTTTTGAGTCAAATCGCAATGGAGGATGATATGAAGTCGAATATGACGGTGATGCTCTTAGAGAGATTAGGAGAATGCGCAACAGAAGTTTGGCAAAAACAACTTGCATTTCACCAATTAGGTGTTGTGATGCTTGAGAGAGAAGAATACAAAGATGCTCAGCATTGGTTTGAAGAGGCAGTTGAGGCAGGGCATATTTATTCGCTAGTAGGTGTTGCAAGAGCCAAGTTTAAGCGTGGACATAAATATTCAGCATACAAGATGATGAACTCTATTATTTCTGATTATAAACCAGTTGGTTGGATGTGCCAAGAAAGATCTCTGTATGCCTCTTCTGGGAGGGAAAAACTGATGGATTTAATTTCTGCAACTGAATTAGATCCAACTCTTAGTTTTCCATATAAATACCGAGCCGTTTCTTTATTGGAGGAGAATAAGATTGGAGCTTCAATTTCAGAAATTAACAAAATAATTGGTTTCAAGGCATCTCCAGATTGCCTCGAGTTACGAGCATGGTTGTTGATTGCCATGAAAGATTATGAAGGAGCACTAAGAGATATTCGAGCACTTTTGACGTTGGACTCGAACTACAAGATGTTTCATGGGAAATTGCATGCTGAACGCATGGTTGAAATTCTCAACCCTGTTGTTCAACAATGGAGCCAAGCTGATTGTTGGATGCAATTGTATGATAGATGGTCATCTGTTGATGATATTGGTTCTTTGGCTGTTGTCCACCATATGTTATCAAATGACCCAGGAAAAAGTCTCTTACGCTTTCGACAATCTCTCCTTCTATTGCGGTTAGTCTTATCCTTATATTAATTTTAATTCAGGCCTCTGCATGTCATAATTACTATATTAATTGTCCTTCTTATAATTTCTTTCTAGAGAGAGTTCTTTGTCAGATGCAATTACAACTTTTCCTTTTTAGTTAGTCTATCTTTTTGAAGATTTTATATTATTTTTAGTGCCAAATACATTTAGTTTATTACTCTAATTTTATACTTTGTTAAAGTAAAGCAGTTATAAGATTTACCTCAGTAACCAGTGTTCAACAGAGAACACTTAAATACATTTTATCTCTAATTGTTATAATTATAGTTTAAATTTATCACTTGTGATTTAAAATATTTGAAAAAGTCAACATGTGTTTTATATTATAGAGACTCTAATCACTTGTAATAATTTTTTTTTGTCTAAATTTAATGAATTTTATCACATGACAGTTATATGCTTGCTAATTAATCTTTAGTGTGACCTTGATTTCATTCTCATCATTTCTATTTTTTTCTTTTGTTTAAATCCAAAATCTTAAAAAAAAATTATTTTTAATTTATGCAAAATTTCTTCAGTTTATATTTAGGCAAAGTAGAAAATGATGGATACAATTAGGGTTAAATTAATGTTAATTAAGGAACATTTGACTAACATATAATAAAATTTGTTAAATTTAGATGAAAAATTAATACAGATAAATAAAATATTAATTGTACAAATCACAAATTCCTCACACTTTATGGATGAGTAAATTAAAATTAAAATCATATTCCAAGTGAATAAAGTGTATTTTTCCCAAATAAGATTATGACATTGTCAGAAAATAAATCAAAATTAATGAGCATTAAAAGGTATCACAATTTTAAATCCAACATTGTCTTCAACTGATTTGTGTTTTTATCTTATAGATTAAATTGCCAAAAGGCAGCCATGCGTAGTTTGCGGTTAGCACGAAATCATTCAAATTCTGAGCATGAAAGACTCATCTTCGAAGGATGGATATTGTATGACACTGGTCATCGTGACGAAGCATTAGCCAAGGCAGAGGAGTCAATTTCTATACAAAGATCATTTGAAGCTTTCTTTCTCAAAGCTTATGCATTAGCAGACTCTAGTCTTGATGCTGAGTCTTCTAAGTATGTCATCCATCTTTTGGATGAAGCTCTAAAATGCCCTTCCGATGGTCTTCGCAAAGGACAAGTGAGTATTAGAATTTTTAAATTATTTTAAATATGATTTTAAATTGTAGTTTCAGCTGTGAATACGGTTACATTTTTATAAAAAGTTACAGATAAATGTAATCATTGTGAGATAAAACTGCGATTACAAAGCATATTTTACTGTAAGTTTGATTGCAAAAGTAATGTATTTGTTGTTTGCACTCTTTTGAATTTTAGGCACTTAATAACCTAGGGAGTGTCTACGTAGATTGTGATAAGTTGGACCTTGCTGCTGATTGCTACATGAATGCACTCAACATTAAGCACACACGAGCACATCAGGGTCTAGCTCGTGTGTATCATCTTAAAAATCAACGTAAAGCTGCGTATGATGAGATGACAAAGCTAATAGAGAAAGCTCGAAATAATGCATCGGCTTATGAGAAGCGTTCTGAATATTGTGACCGTGACATGGCTAAAAGTGATCTTAGTATGGCAACACAATTGGATCCCCTAAGGACATATCCTTACAGATATAGGGCAGCAGGTAAATTCCATCCAACTAGTTTCACTTCTTTTGTTCATTAGAAATTTTCAAGAATATCATGCCTTCCAACTTGCTTTTCTTGGCATGTTTTGCCTTTAAAACTATATAATATGCACAATTTACTTTTGAAAGGCAAAACCTGGTTTAAATTTATAAAATTATTTAAATTTAATTGTATGACAAGGATAGTAATTATTAACTTAGTACTAAATTTCCCATGCCAACCTAATGACTATATTTGAAGTGAGAGGTTTGAGTTTATCCATTATAAGGACTCAAGTTACGTGAGATCCATTGTTATTTTGTCTAGTTTTGTACTTTTCATATTTAATTAATGTGGGTTCGTGTCAAAATATTTCTTTTCTATAATATCAGAATAATGTGATTATTATACAACATTTGAACCCTAAAACAGATTAAAAAATAGTGTGTCTCTGTGAGAGTGTGCTATAATTAGCTTCAAGTTCTAATATGGAAACTATGTTTATCAGTTTTGATGGATGATCACAAGGAAAATGAAGCAATAGAGGAGCTTACAAGGGCTATATCTTTCAAGCAAGATCTACAATTGTTGCATCTTCGAGCTGCATTTTATGAATCAATGGGAGACTATGTTTCTACCATTCGAGACTGTGAAGCAGCACTTTGCCTTGATCCTACCCATTCTGAGACATTCCAACTTTACAATAAGGCACGAGCACGTCTTAATGAACAAAAATGAGAGACTTAAATAAATATCAACAGCCAATAAATCATGTTCCCCTTTCATATATGGGAACAAGCCTATTCTTGCCATTCACTACTTTTTATACCAGAAGCCCTAGTAATCATCAGTTTGTGTCTCCTAGATTATTATGGTATAGATCTTATAAGAAGCGTGGCTTGCAAATAGAAGAGACACATAAGAAAAAGTGAAAAGAAATCAAGATTTGTTGGATTCAAATAAAAGGAAAGGAAAAGTAGAGGAGCATGATAGCTTGTAAATATATTTGCAACAGATTCTGATTTTGTCAACAAATGGATTTAGTAGTACATATAGCTGTTAAAGCTATGTTTGACTACACACCAAAAATGATGGTGGGGTACCATTGTTGGACAAAACATGTATATCAAAATCAATTTGTTGTGTAAATCTGCAATTTAGATATTTATAATTATATTTTTGACTCAGAAATTCACATTGTATTGTAATTATTTTATACTATTTTATATTGTATGAACATAATTTTTAGTTACCGTTTGAATGATGAGTTCTCTTTGGAGAAATTAAATCTAAATTTAATTATAAAACTTTTCATTTGTCCATATTCATTTTTTTTTAACAATTGCATGGGATTCATAAGGATAATCTACATTATGGGACTTTGATATTTTGCATTGTCTTACGAAAAGTCATACATGTAAAGAGTAATGATAATTAACGTTTTATGAAAATGCATAATAATTTACATAGTATAACAGTAAAGAGTATTTTGAGTTAAAAATTAAATGATAAGAGTAAATATATTTTGTTAAGTTAACTATGGCTTTTTCTTATAACTTTGGGTGTAGATTTTACATCATCTTATATGAATACAAAGCTAAAAATGCAAGTAATACAGTCATATGCTTTTCTATTCACACTGAACAAACAAACTTTGTCAAAATTATAGAAATATCCCTAAAATAGAGAAAAATTGGAAAAATAATACACAAATCAGATTGCTCCCAAATTTGAGTCACATGGCTTCCATATAATGTTTGATTTTTTCATAAAGTTTCTTGTCAAACCAAGTATGTTTGTCCTCTCAAATTATTCACAAGGCTGACTTATGACACACAACTACGATATTATAGTTACAGTAATAGATATTGTGTTGGAAATAATAATTTTAGTTTACAAGAAATTCATATAAATGGTTCTAGTTAATATCTCTTATGTTCACGAGAGGCATGGGAGGTTGTACATTGAAGCTATTATGGAGTATTATAGAGTGAAAGAGCTTGGATAAAACTCAAAGAAATGTCTTAGGGATCGCAAGTTAGATCAACATGCTCTCACTATTATCCATATGGCTTTGCATGAAAACAAGTTTGAAAAGGTAGCTATTGCAACAAAGGCCCAAGAAGCATGGAGGAATCTCCAAAATGTCTTCAAAGTAGTTTATAAGGTTATGACGGTTCATCTTTAAATTTTAAGGATCGAGTTCAAAGCTCTTCATATGAAGAAGACTGAGTTCGTCTCCAATTATTTCATTAGAATATTAACAATGTTAATCAAATGAAACCCTATGGAGAGAACATTAAATATTTTTAGGTGGTTGAGAAGATCCTTCAATTATTTGACTCAAAATTTGAGTTTATTAGTATTACCATTAAATAATTGAATGACATGGAGACATAATTATTGATAAACTCATGGGTTTCTTGTATAACTGTAAGGAAAGACTTGAGAAGAGGGGTGAGCGAATAGTTTAACTGCTACAAACTTTTCTTTAAAAGATAAAGAACTAGGGGAATATCAAGGAAGAGGTCAAAATAAAGGACATGTTGAAGGCCACGGTCATTGATGCTTTAATCGTGGTCGTGGAAGTGGAATATCAAACCAATACTAGTCAAGGACCATTGAAAACCCCACTCTTTGTTGCTTAATTCAAAAGAAAGATAATAACTACAATAATGATTGTATGTTAAAACGATTAAATTGTGAAGGCTTCGATCACAAGATGGTTCATTGTCCATGGGAAAAAGAACCAAGCAAATTTAATAAGACACGAAGAAGAAATTTCAGAACAAATCTTCTTTATTACTAACTCTTTAAAAGCAGATGAAGCGATTAGGTATGTTGATAGCTGTTGTAATAATCAAATGACAGGAATCAAAATGATTTTTGTCTCTTTGGACGAGAAATTCAAGTCCGAAGTGAAACTTACAAATGAAAAATATCAAGAAGTTGAAGGAAAAAGGTTATGTTGCTATTGTCGGGACTATCACCTGGGCGACGGCACCTATCTGCTCTATCTACTTATGGACAGGTGAGCCTTAATTGCTAGAACTCAAGTCATGCACCCTGTCCCAGTTTGCTGCGACTAGCTTGCTGGTTCTTCGACTAAAGTCTCTTGAGCTGCACCTAAAAAATGACAGGAAGTCTCAACAAAGGTGAACTAATAATTCAGTGAGTACAAATGTCATATACTCAAAAGTAAGGCTACAATGCAACTTGCTTAAAAAAATGGTGCCTGACTGTAAATAAAATCACATCAAACTCCCAAAATCTGAATCAATTCTCTTTTTGAAAGCTTTTCTCTAAAACTATTATCACACCTCGATGCACGGAAGTGACTAGCGTAAAAAGTCCCCAATATAAAACTTCTTACAAGCCTAAAAATGTAAAACCTTTCCTAATTAACTGAATGTACCAAGTACCAAAATTATATTTATGCCTAAACAAATATTTCTATTTTAAATCCTACTAGTCTAGCAGAGTTTTCTCTATTTTCCAGACTTCCAAGCACAAGGCCAATACAACAAACAAGCGCTACACATCCTGTACAATAACTCAAAAATCACAACAGCCCAGATAATACATGTCTATATCCTATTAGGTATCAACTAATCAAAATACATACACATAACAACTCTAACAACTGACAAAGCTTTCACTATCAATATATCTTTAGGCTCTGCAAAAGGCAATCTACTCGATCAATGAGTAGATCCTGAACCAAATGGGTGAGGATGGACAGTGGGAGTAACTTGAAGTTCTGAAAAATATGGAGAAAAATAGGGTGAGTTTCATAGAAACTCAATGAGTAAATAATCCCCTAGAAAAACCAAAATTTAGTTCCCAATTTATATTCAAAATCCAAGGATTAAAACATACATTTGCGAAGATAAGCATACTAGCTCAAAATCATAATCTCAAAATAAATTCCAAGACTTAAATCCATCAGAAAAGTCAAGTCATTAAATGTAGTATTTGATAAGAGTAAAATAAGAAATAGAGTATGATATTATGTAAAATACTCATTATGACATAAACACAGGAGAAATTTAATAATATTTTTTCAAAATTTATCAATGTTCAAGTAATAAAATATTTTGAAATTGCTCTTTTACTAAAATACAATTGGAATCAAAAGGATAACTCCTAAAGGTAATCATACCTAACAAATATCGGCATAATTCATTCAAACACACCAATCATATATTCAGATATTCTCTCTCTTATTTCTTTAACAGATATTCCAATCAAAAGTGCACTTGGGGATTTTCTAAGAAATTTCCAATAGATCCAGGATTTCCAAAACAATTAATCAATTTGAAAACATTATGCTACTTGATATAACCAGATATAAGAATCAATTCTAATCAGATCATGATATCATAAATCAAAAAATATAATCAATCTTTCTAGGTAGCATAAACTTAAGAATTATCAGAATTTTCATATCACGATAATATGAAATCATTGCTTCTGTAAACAATAATCATTGCAAAATGCCGAAATATAATAAATCATTATCATATTTATACATCATATGGTAAAATGTAATCACTAGTTCCAATAACATAAATTAATATAAAATGCATAAATTCCTCACAGGAAATCATTTTCATACATACAACATACAGTTAAACTTTCAAAATAAGTTAAAATAAAAAATTCAATTATTCAAAAATCATAATGTTCCATATAGCATAATTATTTTATATTGCAAAACAGGATTTACAAAAGAGTAGAATTATTTACTTACCTTAAAGACTTCTTAATCGATCAAATTTTTTCTCCATGAAAAATAGTTAACATCACAAGAGAGTTCCTCAAAGTGCTAGGCTTGCTAGATTGAAATTTTGAGTCAATCTACCTATTTGGGTATAATCAGTATTAAATCAATACTTGAACTTAAATTTAAAGTCCTATGATTAAATACATCTATCCTATATTGATATTAGACTACAATCTCTGAAGCTAAAATTTCAAGAATCAAGTAGCAGAATCATCTACTTGGATATTTGAATGGAACTAAAAATGATGTCAACATAGTTCATTTTCTGGTGGAAACATCACTGAAGCTAATTAACAAGAATTTCAACATATAGCAAAAATTTTGGGGTTAGGGTTTCATATAAGATTTCTTGATAACTTGAAATAGGCTTTATATAAAATAAATTTGATGTCTTAGGATTGTTTACTAGAGTCTAAGGAAGCTATGGGCAGCTCAACATAAGCTAGTTCGATGCCAGAAGGCCAGCACACGGTTGGATCGAGACATACCAAAGTAGAGAAAAAAATGCCCCAGAGCTGAGTCAGTGGAGGAATGACATCGAAGAAGAGAAAGGAATAAAAAGAAGCTTGCTTGCTTGCTTGTCGGACGGAGGAGTAACGAGGATGAAGGAGGTCGGTTAGAGCAAAGGAAGATGAATGCAAAGATAGGGGAAGTTTCAAGAAAGTAGATAGACATGGGGCAAGGGGCCAATGCCTAAGGAAATAAAATATAAAGTAAAATGGGGCAATTTGCAGATTGGGGCCATTGAAACTTCTATGTTTTCAATAAGGTCCTCTTGGAAAAATGGAAAATCACATTACAACTACAATGAAATATTTAAAAATTTCACTTTGGCCCACCAAAAATATATATTGTTTTATTTTTTTTCAAGGTATTACAAACTCTCCCCCCCCCTCAACAAGAGAATTCATCCTTGAATTCTAGAAGCATAGTTATACAGGATCAAAATGAAGTATTAGAGTATCTTCTCAGAATAGGGGTCCAAAAATTATCAAAAAGATGAAAGTCCATACCAATAAGTCATTCAACCAAATGGAGGTATTTAGTTTTCTTAATCCACTGAGGTTCCCAGGTCATTTCTTCTTTCCTATGGTTTTCCCATGGGACCTTCACTGATTAACATTCTTTGGAGCAAAGCTTTCAAACTTCATGGTCAATTACAGCCATAAGACGTTCCTTATAAGTAAGATGGCTATCCAACTGAACTAGAATTTAAGGAAGGATATGAGATGGATTCAGAACATATTTCCTCAACATAGACACATGGAAAATAGGATGAATACTTTCTAACTCTAGGGCTAGATTTAACCTATAAGTCATAGTGCCAATCCTTTTCACCATGGGAAATAAGCTTATATATTGGGGACTCAGCTTTCCCTTCTTACCAAAACTCATTACTCCTTTCATGGGTGATATCTTCAAAAACACCTGATCACCCACCTAAAATTTCAAGTCCTTTCTTCTCTTATCAGCATAGGACTTTTGGTGGCTCTAAGTTGTTATTAGTTTTTCTTTATTGATTTTAACTTTTTCATTTGCATCCTGAACTAAGTCTGGGCCCAAGAGCTTCACCTCTCTGGTTTCAAACCATTCAATCAGTGATCTACATTTCCTACCATATAGTGCTTCAAAAGGAGCCATCTGAATTGCAAAGTGGTAGTTATTATTATAATCAAATTCAATCAGGGGAAGGTAACACTCCCAACTGCCTTCAAATTTCAACATAAAAGCCTAAAGCATATATTCTAAAATTTGAATGGTTCTTTTGGATTGGCCATCAATTTGAAGGTGAAAAGCTATGTTGAAATGAAGTTGTGACCCTAAAGCCTCTTGAAAAGATCTCTAGAATTGAACAGTGAATTGAATACCTCGTTCGAATATAATTGACAATGGAACTCCATGTAAAGACACAATCCGATCCAGGTATAATTAGGCATACTGAGAGGTTGAATAAATGGTTTTCATGGGAAGAAAATGAGCACTTTTGGTCAGATGATCAATAATCGCCCAGATAGAATCATAGCCTTTCGAAGTTCTTGGCAACCCTATAAGGAAATCCATAGTCACTCTCTCCCATTTCCATTCAAAAATCTCTATGTTCTGATGTAGGCTTGCAGGTCTTTGGTGTTAAGCTTTTACTTACTGGCATGTGAGACATTGAGAAATAAATTTTACTATGTCTCATTTCATTCCTTCCCACCAATAACCCATCTTTGGATCCTGATACATTTTGTTGCTACTGGGTTGCATAGCATAACAAGGCAAATGAGTCATATGCATAAGTCATTGTTGTAGATTAGAAACTTTAGCTACCCACACATGACCATGATAAGTCAAGGCTCCCCTATCATCTTTTGCCAGACTAGAATTTGGTTCTTTCTTCATTTTGTTCGACAACCTATTTATGTTCACATCTTGAGCCTATGCAATCACAATTTGATCAACCAATGGAAACTGCACTTGTACATAAGCCATGAATATCCTAGGTTCTACTATTTGTAATTGAACTCCACAGGCTTCTACCTCATGCATCTCCCTAAATGATCGATCTTCTAGGAACATCAATATGAGCAAGGCTTCCCATAGACTTCCTACTCAAAGTATCAGCTACCACATTGACCTTTCTTGGATGGTACAAAATAGAGCAGTCATAATTCTTCACCAATTCCATTCAATGGCATTGCCTTAAGTTCAAGTTTTTCTGCTCAAGGATATACTTTAAGCTCTTATTATCAGTGTAAATCTCACACTTCTTGCCATATAGATGAAGGCACTAAACCTTCAGGGTAAATACCACTATAGCCATCTCCAGATCATGAATGGGTTAGTTTTGTTCATATTTCTTGAGTTACCTTGATGCATAGGCTATGACTTGGCCTTGGTGTATCAAAACACACCCAAAATCAATCTTGGAGGCATCACAATAAATGGTATAGTTACTACCATTAGTAGGTAGGGCCAGTACTGGTGCTGTAGTCATACACTCCTTAAGTCCCTGGAAGTATGCTTTATATGAATCAGACCATACAATTTAGCATGCTTTTGAGTTAGCTTAGTTAAAGGGGCTGAAATCCAAGATAAGTCTTTCACAAAGCAGCGATAATACGTAGCTAAACCCAAAAAACTATGAATCTCCATCACTGAGGTGGGCCTAGGCCAATTTTAAACTATTTCTACCTTCTTGGGATCTACACTGATACCTTCCCTAGAAATCATGTGTCCCAGAAGAGCTACATTAGATAGCCAAAACTCACACTTTGAAAATTTAGCATATAATTGATGCCCTCTAAGAGTCTGCAACACTATTCTGAGGTGTTGTTCATGAGCCTGGTCATTAGAAGAGTACACCAAGATGTCATCAATGAATATAATTACAAATTAATCCATGAAAGGTTTAAAAATCCTATTTATCAAGTCCATAAAAGCTATGGGAGCAGTAGTTAGCCTAAAAGACATCACCACAAATTCATAATGACCATACCGAGTTTGGAAATTAGTCTTTGGAGTGTCTTCCTTTCGGATTCATAACTAGTGATAGCCTGATCGCAAGTCGATCTTAGAAAAGTATCAAGCACCCTATAATTGATTGGACAAATCATCAATTCTAGGCAGTGGATACATATTCTTTATCGTGACTTTGTTCAATTGTCTATAATCAATATACAGTCTTAAAGTACCATCCTTCTTCTTGATAAGTAGTATAGGAGCTCCCCATAGTAAGGTACCAGGATGGATAAAACTCTTATCCACCAAGTCTTACAATTGTACTTTTAACTCTTTTCACTCAACTGGTGCCATGCAGCATGGTGGAATAGAGATCAGTTCCAGGGACAATATCAATATAGAATTCAACTTCTTATTCTAGCGGCATTCTGGGTAGTTCTTCAAGAAAAACATCTAAGAACTCTCGAACCACCGACACATTTTCTGCCTTCTGTTCCATTTGTTTTATGTCCTGGATGAATGCCAAGTAAGACTCACTTCCCTTTTTAATCATCTTACTGGCACATAAAGCATAAATAAGATTGACAAGAACATCACCCATGTCTCCCTAAAGTACAAGAACATCTCTATCTGGTACATGAAAGCTAACTAGTTTATTATGACAATTAACACATGCATAATGTGTTGATAACCAATCCATGGCTAAGATAGCATCAAAGTCAGCCATGTCTAGCATAATCAAGTTGGCAGGAAAAATAGTTCCACTCACATTGATCTCACAAGAGGAAATCATATCATAAGCTATCAATGTCTGACCTAAAGGAGTAGATACCAATAGCTATGATTCTAGATGGAGTTGGTGTCTAACAAGTCACATAGCCAAATAAGTGGATACAAATGAGTGGGTTGCACCTAAATCAAATAATACATATACAAAAATAGAGTCAACTATTAAGATACCCATAACCACAACATCAGAGGCCTGGGTGTCCTATCTTGTTAGGGTATATACTCTCACAGTAGCTCCCTTTCCGCTACCATGGCTTCTATTAGTTCAGCTTCTACCTCCCCCTCTTGCAATAGAATCAAATACTAGGGGCCTTATGGGTGGCACAAATCAAGGTGGAAAATTCCTTGATGCACTGTAGCTCTGATGCCACTAGACAAAGTAGAATAATAAAGATAATTTCTCCTCAAGTGACCCATCTGGCCACATTTAAAATAGGCTCTAATTTCTCATCTACGAATTCAGTGAGCTTTCCCACAAAATTGGCACAGCCTTGGTGCCTTAAATTTGATTGGAGCATAATGGCTACAACTAGACCCCCCAAAAGGGTGATAACTAAAAGTAATAGCGTTTGTGGGCCTTCTACTCAAAGTACCTGCACTTATATGCTATGAGGATAAGGGTACATTAGGCCTCCTAGAGGGAGGTGCACTAGAAGCTTAATATGTCTATCTTTTGGATTCTCCACTGGTACCCTTAGATCTAGATTTCTTTCTTGTACTGCCCTGGGTTTCTCTTACCCTTTTCCTCTCCATTAATCTTACTTCCTGTTCTATTGCCTAATTTTATACTTGTTCATATGTGGTGCCCTCAATGACTTGTATGACATTAAAATAGTGATCATTAAGGTCATCAACAAATTTTCAGGTCTTGTCCCTTTCTATAGGAATCATATGTCTCACAAACTAGGAGAGATGGAGGAACTTAGTGACATATTTAGAAACTGATAGTCCTCCCTATTTTAGATTATGAAATTCTTATAGTTTGATATAGCATTGTCCTTTTGGAAAGAACTGCTATAGGGAAGTTATGTGAAACATTTCCCAAGTATTAGCCCTGTTTCCTATGGATCAATAGTTTTCTTAACCTTGATACCAGTCTGTTGCAAATCCTTCTAGCTGGAACCTAACCAACTTTATAGTTATATCTTCTGGACACTCTAGGATCCCCCACAAATGCTCAATCTGGTTTAAGAATTCAAGATGATCCACCAATGACCCGATGCTAGAATAACTAAGAGGCTTGAGCTTCTAGAATTCTCACAAATAGTTTCAAAAATTCATAGTAGTTGGTGCTATAGGAGGTGGAGGGGTGGAGGCATTCCAGTTTTTGGCCTCTATTGTTGCTATATTTGTAACCTCCATTGAGCTAGTTCATCCACAAATTCATTTATAGCTCTTTGTAAGTTTGTAGCCCACATTGGGGCATCTAAGGTGGAGGGGCCAACTGAAGCTCCAGAAGTGGAAAGAGCCTCTGATTCAGGTTAGGGAATTTCTAACTGCACTTTTTCACATGCAACCCTACCTTAACCTCTAGCATGGCTTCGGCCTCTAAATCTACCTCTGCCTCAAGGTAGTGATTGAGAAGAAGATGGTTCATAAGAGGCTTTTTTGGATGCTTCTTCTGATCGACATCCAAGGTGAGCTAAGGATCTAATTATGGGTGGCATTTTCCTATTATCAAATAGAAGGATTGGTTTAGGAAAGATTTAGATACATTTATACATGTAGGATTGAAAGATTTAGGTAATGCAGAAATTATTTTCAATATATTCATGGTGGGAGCATCAACATATCCTTATTCATATGTCATGCTCCTAAGTGCACTAACATGAACTCAATATGTCTATCCCAATTTGGTAGTTGGAGAGCCCTAATCATGCATCTAAACTCTAGATCATACTCTAATACCAGCTTTGTCACGCCCCAATCCATGGAACGTGACCAACGTATAAGGTTAGCAATAGAAAACCTTCTATAAGCCTAAAAATGTAGTATCTTTCCTAATTAACTGAACATAACAAATACCAAAATTATATTAATGTATAAACAAATATTTCCATTTTAAATCATATGAAAAATTTGGTAGAGTTTCCTCTGTTTCTTGGACTTCCAAGCACAGGGCCTATATAACAGACAAGGGCTACAAGCCCTATACACATCTTGTACAATAACTCAAAAATCACAACCTAGATAACACAAGTCTGAATCATACTGGGCATCAACTAGTCAAAATACATGCACATAATAACTTTACCAATTGCTAAAGTTTTCATCATGAATATACCTTTAGGCTTCGTAGAAGGCAATCGACTCGATCAATGAGCAAATCCTAAACCAGATGGGTAAGGATGGACGGTGGGGGTAACTTTAGGCTCTGAAAAACATGGAGAAAAATAAAGTGAGTTTCATAGAAACTTAATGAGCAAATAATCCCCTAAAAAAACCAAAATTCAATTTGCAGTTTATATTCAAAATCCAAAGGTTAAAACATACATTCACGAAGATAAGCTTACCAGCTAAAAATCATAATCTCAAAATAAGTTTCGAGACTTAAATCCATCAGAAAAGTCAAGTCATTAAATATAGTATTTCACAAAGGTAAAACAAGCAACAAAGTATGATATTGTGTAAAATACTCATCATGACATACATACAAGAGAAATTTAATAATATTTTTCTAAAATTTACCAGTGTTCAAGTAACAAACTATTCTAAAATTGCTCTTGTACTAAAATACAATTGGAATCCAAAAGATAATTCCTAAAGGTAACCATAACTAATAGATATCATCATAATCCATCCAAACACACCAATCAAATATTCAAATATGCTTCCCCTTATTTCTCCAATAGATATGCTAATCACAAATGCACTTGAGGGTTTTTCAAGGAATTTCCAATGGATCTAGGATTTCCAAAACACTTAATCAATTAGAAAACATTATGCTACCCGATACAAGCAAAGATAAGAATAAATTCTAATCAGATTATGATATCAAAAATCAAAAAATATAATCAATTTTTCCAGGTAGCATAAACTTTAGAATTATCAGAATTTCCATATCATGGTAATATGAAATCATTGCTTCTGTAAACAGTAATCATTGCAAAATGTAAAAATACAATAAATCATTATCATATTTATACATCATATGGTAAAAAGAAGTGACTTGTTCCAATAATATAAATCATTATAAAATGCATGAATTGCTCATGGGAAATTATTTTCATATATCCAACATATAGTTAAACTTTCAAAACAAGTTAACATAAAAAATCCAATTATTCAAAAGTTATAATGTTCTATATAACGAAATTATTTCATATTGCAAAACAAGATTTACAAAAGAGTAGAATTATCCACTTACCTTAAGGACTTCTTAATCGACCAAATTTTTCTCCAAGAGAAATGTCATAAGAAAGTTCCTCAAAGTGCTAGGTCAACCGACTTGAAAATTTGAGTCAATCTACCTATTTGGGTATAATCAGTATTAAAATTAATACTTGAACTTAAATTTAAAGTCCTATGATTAAATACACCAATCCTACATTGATATTAGTCTTCAATCTTTAAAGCTAAAATTTAAAGAATTAAGTAGCAGAATCACCAACTTGGATATTCGGATGGAATTGAAAATGATGTCAACGTACTTCATTTTCCAATGGAAACATCATTGAAGCTGATTGACAAGAATTTCAGCCTCTGAAGCTAAAATTTAAAGAATTAAGTAGCAAAATCACTAACTTGGATATTTGGATGGAATTGAAAATGATATCAACATACTTCATTTTCCGATAGAAACATCACTGAAGCTGATTAACAAGAATTTCAACATATAGTAGAATTTTTGGGGTTGGGGTTAGGGTTTCATATAAGATTTCTTAATAACTTGAAGTAGGCTTTATATAAAATAAATCTGATGTTTTAGGATGGCTTACTAGAGTCCAAGGAAGCTATGGGTAGCTCAATGTCAGTTGGTTTGAAGTCAGGAGGCCAGCACACAGTTGGACCAAGACGTGCTAGAGTAGAGAAAAAAAATGTTCCACGGAGCTAAGCCTATGTAGGAATGACACCAAAGAAGAGAGAAGAAGAAGAAGCTTTCTTGCTTGCCAGATGAAGGAGTAATGAGGATGAAGGAGGTCAATCGAAGTAGAGCAAGGCAAACATAGAGACAAGGGAAATTTTGGGAAAGAAACAGGACACAGGCAAGGGATCAACACCCAGGGAAATAAAACATAAAGTAAAATAGGGCAATTTGCAGATATTGGCCCCATCAAAACTTCAATATCTTCAATAAGGTCCTCCTAGAAAAAAGGAAAATCACATTACAACCACAACGAAATATTTAAAAATTTCACTTTGGCCCACCAGAAATATATATATTATTTTTTTTTCAAGGTATTACAACCATGTTGCATAATATGTAAACCTTTTTCCAAACCATTCAAGTTTTCTCTCAATCCATTTTCCATGAAAGCATTTTTACCAGAAATTCAAGAGATTAGCTTCAGGGCTATCAAGGTCTAGCCTCCCATTAGCTTTGATTAGGGTCAACTCTTTGACCTAGTCAAATTAACACTCTTCTCTTATGTAATCATATTAGGATTGTGTATTATTTAGATAGACACATGGTAATAATGTCAGTATCAATATAACTATCATGCATCCTTAATACCATACCCAAAACATCTCACAATCTTCAAGCACTGGCTCCCTTTGATCTACTTCAACCTCATAGCTCCTAGTACACACTATATAAAACATGTAAAAACTAAAATCATGAAACCTAGTTTCTGATGCATTTGAAGGAATCTCATTTCCTTCCCTTTTCTTCTATTTCTCTTTCTTTCTTTCTCATTTTCTCGTTCCCAAATCAATCTTATAAGGACTCAAATAAAATACATATTACAAGACTCATTAAAAAAACCATACATTTCCTAAATGCAATTATTAAAACACTAGTGTAGAAAAGGTATTTAGTAGTGGTTTAAGGGTGGCGATTTTCTTAAAATGCCACTAAAAATGCGCTAAGTGTACTAGGCAAAAAAATTTCCCACGGTTGAACTAACCGCCACTGAGCACTTCTATTTCGTAGCAGTTCTACTCAGCTAGCATTTCACTTAAGCTACAAATTGATTTTGCCTTAAACGAAAACTCTATCTCTATTCTTTCCCTTCCCTTCAGTGTTCCAGCATTCTTCGATTTTGCCTTCTTCGATTTCACACTTTCTAGAAGCTTGAGTTGACAAGTTCTCTCAAACAACTGTTAACATCCTTCTCATCACCCTTAAGCATCCTGTTTCACCAGAGCTATTGGTGGACAAAGGAGGAGATTGAATCCAAAATTTTATATGTAAGTTCTGAACTAGTCCTTTGCAAGAGTTTTTGGAGTTTTTTAAAGCAGAAGGTTAAAGCTTTGCCTTAAAATTTTGTTTATGTATTGTTTTTAAATTTGGTCCTGCTAAGTAGTAATTGCAAAATTTTGAAGAACATGATTAAATTTGCTATTTTGCAAACTCGTTGAGATACAGAGGCTGGAAATTACAAGTTAAAGCAAGATCTTTACTTGGCTCCCATATGCAGTGTCAACATGTTTGTATATACCTGGTACTGTTCTTTATAGAGTTGAGAATTAAATTTGATTGATATTATAGAATTGATTCAAAGGCATCTATATTGCTTCTTTGAATTATATCTCTTGGTAAAAGCAACGGCGTTGGTGTGTAAAATCTAAGTGTTTCTTTCACCACTACCTTGAGATAATCTAGACTTATGAATATTATCTTCATTGATGAAATCATTTCCCCAGTGTAAATCACTGATTTCTTGTTGAACTTTATGCATCTTGGGATTTTTCATCATCGCAGTATTGTTCTTACGCTTGAATCGGTCACAACTATAAATTATCCTACATGAGTAGGCATCAAAATTAGTGAATATATATATATATAGTATTATAGTGGATTAATAGGTGCAAATGTGGCTTATACTAGAAATAACGATGTGTCCCCACTACCTGGCTTTTTTTAAGCAGGAAAATGCACAGTGCAAAAGTTGTAGCATGCAGGATGCATGCAACAAAGAGTGTGTTTTGTGTGAGATATGTATTCACACTACAATATGTAAACATTGTATTACCAATTTTAATAATAAGTGTAATCTTAACAATTATTATAATTATGGCGTATGATGTTCTTAGTGATAAAATTTTTAGCTTTCTTCCTTCCCTCACTCTTTCTCCTATCATAATTGTAGTGGGTATTTGACAGAAAGACTTTTAAAGCATGTGTTTTGCCTTCTCGTCTTAAAATTTTACCTTCTTGTCACTACAGCTTGTATTTCCCTTGATGTATTCATCACTTAAAATTTAGCCATGCTTCTTTCGTAATACATGAAATGGTTTCTACCACTTAGTTTATGTTCATTGCAAAACTTGCTGTCAATTCCTATTATATATGGAACAAAACAAGTCAATAATTAATGAAATATCATATTGTGATTTGACATACAAAACTTTGACCAATAAAAATCTATATGGAGATGTTTTTTTGAGATACTAAATTAAAATCAATGAATGAAATCCAAGTGTACACATACAAATGGTGAAGTTTGCTGTAGTTTCTATGTGAAATTTGGGTAGTCAATTCATAATCAACAGCTATGGAACTTGGTTTGCTGATAAGCTAGAGCATTATTTTAACACACCTCTACTTTTCTTGCCTTTGCTCCTTGAAAAATGGGTTAGGGATTTGAATAGAAAATTTGGATTCTCTGGAAGTCACTGACAGAGAGGATGAAAGTTGTACAGTCATCATTCTTCTATACTTGCCAACAGTTCTTTGAAAAAAAAAAGATTTTTACTATCCTGATGGATATGAAGATTTTTACTCTATGATTGTTAGTTTTGTGTTTTACAGCTCTTTGTTGAAGAATTTCTCCATAACTTACAGCTTCATTTTTATTTACTCTATTACATTTCTGCATAACATTGTGGCAATTTTATATGAAGGGGGATTTATATAACTAGAAGTTGATCAGTGGTCAATCAAAGCTCCTAAAATTAGTTCAAAGAACCTTATCAGGTAATTATTTATTGTGTTTGTTAATTTTAATACTCTGTTCAATTAATTATGTTTATAGCTTATCAGCTTAATTTTTGTATTCTCTGGATTCTTCATGAATGAAGATTTTGTTAAATATACATACTGCCATGTTCTTTCTTCTCTATTTATAAAATGTTCTTTTTCAATAAAATACACACACTATCAGAGTTTATGATGTATTGAGACTAATGTGGAAATTAGTAAGTTAAAATGTTAAAAAAAGGCAGTCAAATATTGTTTTTAAGATAGTCTATCCTTAAACCCAAATGAATTTGAATGTGCATTTACATGTGAACTAGATTTCATACTTCGGCCATAGCATAAATCTAGGAATTCCCTCTTTTGTTTTTCTATAGTGCATCAGTTGCTTGGATTGAAAGGATCAAACTTCCAAAGCCTCTATCATTTTACTGTTGGAGGTCCCGTCTTAGACAAGCCAATAACGAGCCTACCAGCGTATCCAGGGCCTGACGTTGACACTTGATATCACACAAACTTCAAAGTGCCATTCATTGTTGTTAGACATAGGTAAGGAAATGCCCATCATAAAGAATCTCTTCCCCCACCCACTGGCCTACTGGCATATCCAAGTACCAACGTAGACACATGATATCACACTAAGACTTCAAAGTACTATTCATTGCTGTTAGATGTAACAAAATGCCCATCATAAAGAATCTCTTCCCCCACCCATTGGTCCTCTTTTTCATTCTTATTTCACACATGTACATGCACAATAATTTTCTGGGTTAGTAAGTTGTTCTTGTTGCATGGTGAATTATTGCTGAAATATGGTTATATATGTAGCTACAAATGTAGTGGCAATAAATGGCAACCTTAGTAAGTTGTTCCTGTTATATATATATATATATATATACTTTATTAATTATGTAAATTACTTATAAATAATTTGTTAATTAATGAATAATTAATTTAAAATTTACATGATTACATACAAATTGTTTAATTCTTATTTTAATTACTTAATGATTA
>JANHAO010002724.1:0-27873 GCA_026873985.1 Saraca asoca
GATTCTCCAACGGATATGTTACTCCGTTGGAATATTACCACTTTCTGTTGAATTATTACAACGGACCGATAGTCCGTGGGAAAATTCGTTGCAATATTCTAGCGGACGTTATTCTGTGGGAAAATCCGTTGGAATATCGGGTTTTTCTTGTAGTGCAAAGAGACAACTCTATCTCTTAAAGTAAGTTTTTTAAGATATTGTTTTTAACCAAAAACTCTTGTATTGATAATTTTAACACCAAGCACAATTTTTTCTAGAATTAATTAAAAAAATTAAGATATTCAAATCAAAGGAATGTGTTGAAGTAATTACTACAAGATTTATCAAAACTAATTTAACTATCATAAAGTTTTCTCATAATTTAATCAAATTAATTGGTTGCTGATTTAAATTTAGGAAAATAATATGTAGTTTGAAGATTTTATTCCTATTCAAGTTGTATCAACTTTTCTGTTGTGATTTTTAGAAAATTAGAAAACTTCTAAATCCTAAAGAAAACTTATCTTATTTGTTGATTTCTTTAACCTAAAGAAAAATGAAAAATAGTAGGAGATTATTTTATATTTTCTTTCTTAATTATACTAGAACTTTCAAATTAAAATTGAGGATTATTTTCTATTTTCTTTCTTAATTATAGTAGAACTTTCCTCCCAATACTTGATCTTCATTTCTACCTCACAAAACGACAATAACAGAATAAATTCCAATAGATTAATACAATGCTATTATACTAAGATTACTTTGAGTGCACATTCTTCATGTTGAAGTGTATTCTCTACTACAGTGCTCACAAAACGCCATAAAAAAAACACTTAAAAAAAATTAAGATATTCAAGACAAAGGAATGTGTTGAAGTAATTACTACAAGATTTATCTAAACTAATTTAACTATCATAAAGTTTTCTCATAATTTAATCAAATTAATTGGATGCTGATTTAAATTTAGGAAAATAATATGTAGTTTGAAGATTTTATTCCTATTCAAGTTGTATCAACTTTTCTATTGTGATTTTTAGAAAATTAGAAAACTTCTAAATCCTAAACAATGCATGTATATTTATCTCCTACTATTTTTCATTTTTCTTTAGGTCAAAGAAATCAACAAATAAGATAAGTCCATCAAATATATACCATTTTCCAAATCCTTCAGGCGTAGGCTACAGGTCATTTTAGCATACACCATAATTCGTACATTTATTCATTTCTCAATGTATTTCTAATTGACTTGAGATTTTAAATTCACGTTTTCTAGCATTCACAATACAATAATTTAGAAAAAAAAACACAAATGATCTCTTTTAATTTTGAAATGATCGTATATGATTATCATACACACACACACACACACACACACACACACACACACACACACACACACACACACATATATATATATATATATATTACATATGACATATTTTAATTGGTCATTTACTATCTTAAAAGTTTTTTTCCACATAAAAAAATTTTAAACTGATTAATTAATTAGATTTATTTTTCTTGTCACAAATCTCTAATTTCTCTTTTTACCTTGCAAAATTCCTGATCCGTACTTATAATCTCTATTATTTCAAAGCAGACGAAACTCCATTGTCATTATAAAAGGAAGAGGGTTTCGTGTTTGAAAGCAATAACAAAGGATGAGTTGTGATTTGTCGCTGCCTAGCGTTGTCCTTCTCATACTAACTTAACTTACTACGTCTTGTTTCAAAGCAAGAAACTCTTCAGCTTGCAATGGCGCTGGAGTTTCTTCTGTTATGAAAACAAGAGAAAGTACAAATTTGAAATTAAACATTTTACAAAATAAGGGGAGGATTTAGGAATTTATGTCATAGAAAATAAATCTCATTAATTTATTAATCTAAAAATTTCAGATGTGAAAAAAATCTAAGCTGTCCAATAACCAATTAAAATATGTCATGTGTAAATACTTTTAAGGCATATAATTGAATTTGAAATACTTTTAAAAATTTTACTATATTTTCTAAAAAAATTAATTCTGAATATTAAAATTGTTTCTAAATCATCTGAATACAATACTAAATAGACCCTTAATCAATCATGTTAAAAAAAAATATTGTCTCACCAAATGAATAGAAATAAAAGTTAGTTATATGAATTATGATCCAATTACAATTTTGAGGCATATAATGACTCTGAAACATTTTTAAAAACCTAACCAATCTTTCTAAAAAAATGATAAAATCAATTATGGGTATTAAAATTGTTTCCAAATCATCCAAATATAATACCAATCATATCTTTAATCAACCATATTAAAAAAATATATTGTATATAACCTCAATGAATGGAAATAAAAGTTGCCCTATATAACTTATGATACAATTGCAATTTTAAGACATATATTTGACTTTGAAATACTTTTAAAAATTTGACCAAACTTTCTAAAAAAATGATAAAATAAATTATGAGTATTAAAATTGTTTCTAAATCATCCAAATATAATAGCAAACATACCATTAATCAACCATGTTAAGAAAACATATTGTATATAGCCTCACAAAGTGACACGGGGTATTTTATTAACTTACCATGTTGACATCATAGACCATCTATATAAGATTCAAGTATTCAACAATCTTATTCATCGAGCTTTCTGACTGTCTGTATTTCGAGAACTTGACATTGTCATTTTACTTTTGAGACTCACATAATGCCCTTTTACCTTTCTACAGTAAACCAAAACAAGACAATAGTGCCAGAATCAATCACTGCTAATCTTCCAAAGATTTCATCGTCCCCATCTTCAACTTCAATATCAATGTTAGCATGATTTGTTATAGCCAACCCTCCTATCATTGTGCTAAACAATTGATGGTTGAGAATGACACTAACTTCAAGCGTAATGCTGCACCAGCTCAGCTGATGTACTACAATAGAGGTTCTTGGGTTGATTTTCCAAATGATGTGGTGAATTCGTTGCGATGTGCTTTCGAAAAAGATGAGACAGTGGTTGAACTTTTAATTACAGGAGCAAAGTATATTTTTGGTTGCCTTTGAATGGTGCAAATTAATCTAAGGTGTGAGAATCAATGATCTATTGCTTGGATTGATGAGAAAGGTGAATGCTTTCTCCCTGAAACTTTTATTGAAAAGAGTCTATGGATGATGGATCAGAGAGTTTAGGGAGTATTGAAATTCAGACTGAGAGAAGGTTAGGCAAGATCATCACTTAAACGTAGTAAGTTTGATGAAAAACTGACTCACCTAATGGTCAAAGGTTGATTTCAAAATTCTTGGAAATTTCAATGTGACCAAATGCAATTTTGTTAGCTCCAAAAGACTATGGATCATATCTATCTGTCAACGACCTATTTCTCTCTAGGATCACAAAGGTTGATCATCGAGCCACTGCTACTACTAATCATCAGTGTGCTCACTCATGGCCACTTGAGACCTCCCGTCATAAAATTTTTGAAAGGGAATATGAGAGTATGAAAGTTTCTCAAGGTTCTTCCAATACTGTTTATGCTTAGTATGCAACATTAGTGAAAATCATGTCACTACAAAAAATAGCATTACTTAATGGCGGTTATTTAGAGGCGGTTAGCTTAACTGCCTCTAAAATTTTTGGTAGCGCCGGTTACTATAACCATCGCTGTGTTTTAAGGAATTTTTAACAATAGCAGCTGTTTAAGTGTTAAGCGCCACTATATTTTAAGAATTTTTTGCAATCGTAGCGATTTAAGTGTTAATCACTGCTATATTGAAAACCAAAACTCAATTTCCATTGCTTCTCTCGATCGTGAAGTTCAGATTGTCTATTTGATAAAGTTTGGAGCACCACCATTTCTAACAGTAGCACCACACTGCATCGTAGCTAGCCACTGCATTGCACCTCAATTTCTACTTCTCCTTTTCCTTCCCACCATATCTACACTTCCGAAGGTATTGCTTAGATCTATGCTTTCTCTCTCATGAATTAGGGTTTGAATCTACAAATCATCATTTGGTTCCTTGTGGTTTGCATTTCACAGAAAATTTGTTGTTTTTGTGATCGGTAATGTGTTTTTTCATTTCTTTACTATATCCGCGACTGCCTTTTGTATAATAGTGTTAGACATTTTCCTGCTTTTGAATCTATACTATTTCTCTGTCCATTTCTTTGTCTATGTCTATATCTATGCATTCTACTTGATTTGCTAGTTGATCTGTCCATAAACTAAGCTCATTGTACCAAAATCATTATCTTTATGACATAAATTGTATACTGAAAACATAAATTTCAACCTCAATATCCATTTTCAGTAGTCTAATACAATGACATCACACATCATCAGTAGGACATTTCTCCTTATATGTTGTCCAGTAGAAAACACAAGCATTGCAATCACTTAGGCAATTATATCCCCTTATACAACTAAGTCAATAGTATAATTAGGTTAAATTTATAAATAGATACAACAGTAACACAAACAGAAAATTAATGGTGATAATCACTAGCATACATGCTTGAAATCAATAATATCCGCAAAATCTAGATAAACCTTTACTCTTGGCACATGCCAGAGTGAATACATATAGATGGAAAACTGCACTCAGATGAATAGCTTGTCCAATTAAGCTGCTCTACTAATACTTTTCACAAAGATGACAACTTGATTGAAGTCCATTGCATCAAGAAGATCATTCAACTTCCAGTACTTCTCTTCCTCTTTTAATTAGATGTAGTGCTTTTTTATCTTCAATGTAAGACATAAATCTATTCAAGTATTTTTATCTTCAATGTGATTGAAATTGGTTTAAGATTCTTGTACAATGTGCTAATACATACTGTTTTATAATTTATTTTGTAGAAATGCCTAAGTTGAGACGTTCAAGAGTTTGGGGCACACAGGGAGCGTTTGGTACCCACGCATCTCCTCCACAGCCCACCTAGCCCACCCACTCCACATAGTTCCAGCCATTCAACCCACTTAGCCCACACACTCCACACAGTCCCAACCCATTCCGCCCACCCATCTCACTGGACCCACATAGTCTACACATGTATAGCTTGTACAATTCACCCTACCCACCGAGGACATGGAGCTTACTGCTCATGCTGGTGATGAAATGAATGATGAGTTGCATGATGCTTATTTTGGAGATGAGATGAATGATGGGCAAGCTGAAGCTTCTGGTGTTAGGAAGAGTAGGCCCATAAGTGGATGGTAATGCAATGTGCTAGGTAACTATAATATATCATTTTCTTATATGTTTGAGTTAATATTGTACTAATATTTTGTACTTCTTTCAACAGATAAGGACAGTGTGGTTAAGGTCAAGAAGGTCCGGGTCAATCAAGTTTGGAGCCTAGATAGAGAGAAAATACTAGTTGGGACAGACAATCTTGGTTGGCCTATAGGAGATGAAAGAGGTATTTTTTCAGGTGCAATGGGTCATCTGGCCAGGATGAAATATGCCACAGACTACAAGACCTAGCTGGACATACCTGACTCAATTAATGATGATATTTTTAATAGATTGGTGATGCTATGCAATAAAACTACCTTGGTATTTACAATTCATATTTCATTTTGATACTAATGGCTTTTTTTTTGTCACAGCCATATTTTCAATTTGAAAATGATGAAATGGCTAAGTGGCTCACTAATCAAATGATTGGAAAGTGGTAGAGGGATTTTAAAGGAGCCTGTGCAATAAACATTATGACCTTAGCCTGACTTTGGAGTAAAATATTGAACAAACTACCCCACGGGCATTTCAAGAGAGCAACAGAAAGGTTTGGTCCTCATCTAGGATAAACAAAAACACAAAGTTAATAGTTTATTTAATTCTAGTATGTGAAAATGATTGAATTTGATTATGCCTATACTGATGGCTGAATGAGTAATTGAGTTTCTTTATGCAAGAAATGTATAGGTAAAATGTATGGAATAGAAGCAAATAGACCATTCCTCATACTATGGGGTCTGTTAACGTGGGATTTTGGATATGCTCCAAACTCCAGCCAACAAGGGGATTCTTCAGGATCTTAGGCCTATATCCGATTCAGATATAACTGAACAGCAGAATAAACAAGGATGAAGGGAGAAGTTAAGAAAAAGACATAGGGTTTAACGTGGTTCGGCTAAATCTGGGCGATACCGGACCCTACGTCCATGGCGAAGCTTTTATTGATGTATTGAAAGTAATTTACAGAATTTCTGCTTATTGGGCTCGGCCTCCCCTCTCTTCTAATAAGGCAATCCTATTTATAGAGGAAGGAGGAGTTACATACATTAATTAGAAGCTACAGTTGTGTTACATCAAGCTATAAGTGCGAAAAGATAACAAAGAGGCTACAATTTGGCTACTGTAGGATGTAGGCTACAGGGTGGGCCCCCTTGGTTGGTGGTAGGCTTGAACTTATTGGCGTCTGATGCTTGGAGTTGTTGAGCCAAGTGAGATACTTGGGCGTCCCGAGCAGGAATCCTTAGCTCGAGGGTGTCATGGAGACTACTGTCACGAGCCTGGTATGGCTACGAGCCTTGTGGCTTCCTCATTGTCTCGCTGTATCACTGCCTCATTATGGACGAGGTGAGGCCGACTTTGGGAAAGATACTGAGGTTACCTCGCTATGCCACTTTCTGGTGGGTGAAGCAAGGCCTATCGAAAGCTCCCCGTGGAAGTGAGGAACTTGGTCTTGGTTGCGCTCGGGGACTCGTTCTCGCGAGGCCACTTCTCGTATATAGCATAAGCCCCTCAACTCTCAGTTTGCTTTGCGGACTGGGAGTTATAGGTTTCCGAGGCTTGATTCGTATCTTCAGTTAGTGTCCTTCCTTGATCGAAGTATCTTGTCAAATGTCTTTATGTCCTGTTTTAGGCCATGCTTTCCCCTGTTTGCCATTTTTGGCCATTGGCGAGGCATTACCACTCGTTTCGAGCTGTTGGATGAAGATCAGGTCAGATACCTTTCGGATTCTTCAAAGGGCTAAGTGGGTCTATTTATACCTTGGGGCATTCTTTCTATCGTCCCAGAGAAACTCGATGAATGAGATTGAAGAGCCTCCTGTATTCCAGTGTCTTGGCTTCTGACGAAGCTTTCTAAGACATGGATGGCCTGTTGCAGGGTGTTAGGAGACATGGATAGCCCATTGCAGGTGGCTTCACCGCAGGATTCGCCAGACGTGCTCTTGGGGGATCTTGTGCTGACTTCGGGCCACCTCCTTCGATTGTTGCTTGTGGAGCAGCACCCTGGTCAGGCGGCTACAACTTTTTGATTTGCTCTTGGCCTGGCTCAGGGGGATGCGCCAGAGGGAATAAGTAGGAGGAACTGGGAGTTGATGTCCTTCCTGTAGGCACGAGCTTGATGTCCAGCCTTCCGTTCTTGCTAGAATGGTTGTGCCAGGTCACAGAGCTTTTTACCATTATTTCTGTACTTCTTTCTTTGATGTAATTTTGCCTCGCTTGGATGAGGTCTTTTGCTGCATGAGCTTTTTTTCTTTCAAATACTTGTAACTGGATGCTCTGTACATCGCTGTATGTAAACTTCTGATAATTAAGGGAGTTTCTCTTTTTGCCAATCAGTTGTGCCTTACTTTCATGACTGCTCAATCTGTTGTGAGCGAAAGAGAGAGATTTCATGGGAGTTGCAAGATTATGTTGCCCTAGGTGAATAATTGATTCATCAATTCTTTACGCTTCAGTGAGAGTCATGCTAACGTCGAGTGTTTTTTAGTGCCTCCGCACCTCAACGGGCATGAAGCCGTGCTGGCTAAATGAGTATGTTTTGAGTGTCTCCACGCCTTAATGAGCCCTGTTATGCTGGCTAAATGGAGCATCTCCACACCTCAGCGAGCTCGTAGCTCAACTGGTTAAGTGAGTTTATTTTGAGCATCTCCACACCTCAGCTAGCCTTGAGCTGCGCTGGCTAAATAAGTATGTTTTGAGCATCTCCACGCCTCAGTGAGCCCGCAGCTTAACTGGTTAAGCGAGTTTATTTTGAGCATCTCCATGCCTCTGAGAGCCCTGAGCTGTGTTGGCTAAATTAGTATGTTTTGAGCATCTCCACACCTCAGCGAGCTTGTAGCTCAACCGGTTAAGTGAGTTTATTTTGAGCGTTTCCATGCCTCAGCGAGCCCTAAGCTGCGCTGGCTAAATGAGTATGTTTTGAGCATCTCCACATCTTAGTGAGCCTGTAGCTCAACTGGTTAAGCGAGTTTATTCTTCTCTGAAATGAGCTCTAGGGAGGCCTTAACTAGACCAAGGGACATAGTTGGCAAAGAAAATCTTTTGCAAAGTTTGGGAAATTGGCCACATGAGAGCTGCGGATGTTGCTATCACTCAAAAGCAAAAAGGGGCAAAGTAAATGACATTAAATCAATTAGCAAATAACTTTCAACAGAAACAAGGAGATGATAATTACACTTGCCCCAAAATTTGAAATACAAAATCAAAATATAACTCGGATCGAGCCCTCCGGCTTCTAGTTGGTATTGCGTTGAGAAGGCTAGGGGACCTATCTTGAGGGATGTACCACGTACTCCTTTAGGCATCCCTTTTTGATCAAGTCCTTGATCGCCTCCCTGAGGGCCCAACAATTTGATGTGTCATGATCAGCCTCGTTGTGAAAGGCATAAAACTCTTCCTGGTTTCTCTGTCCGTAAGGGATTCTGGAGGGTGGGGGTACCCCTAAATCTTCCTTGTCCCTTTCCGTCATGAAGATCCTATCCTGGGAGTTTGATAGGATGCTAAATTATTCATAGGGATCTGAATACTGGGGTCGTCCACCCTTAGGCTTTTTGGGTTTGTTGGCCGCTCACTTAGCAAAAGGGTCACCTTGATCCATGTCGTTCCTCCGCTTGCCGTGAGAGGAGTTAGCCTTTTCATCCTTCTTGTCAGACTTTTCAGAGGCAAAGGTCTCCTCCCATTTGATCTGCTTGACTGCCCATTCGTAGAACTTGGTGAGGTCCTTCACTAGGGATTTATATAGACTCTTGTATAGCTTTCCATATTTGCAAAGTCCTGCGAAGATGGTGGCCAGTATGGTTTCTTCAGACGGATTCTCCATCGAATTAGCTTCGAGTCTGAATCTAGCGATATAGTCCTTTAGCGACTTCTGCTTGCGTTGAAAGACCATAGCGAGGTGACAAGGGGGATGAGCTACCTCTTCAATGCTGGGTACTGGTTAATGAACTTCTATTGACAGTCTTCCCAACTGTCGATTGAGCGAGTCGGAAGGCTTCTGAACCAAGTCTGAGGCACACCTCCCAAAGTGATTGGAAAAATCTGACACTTAACTAGGGCGTTAGCTGTATATAGATCCATCTGAACATTGAACGAATCCAGATGGCCATACGGGTTAGAATCCCCATTGTACAATGGGATCGTGGGGACTCTAAGTTTGAGAGGGAGAGCTCGAGCTTCAATCTCCTCAAAAAGTGGCAATCGCTCCACGCAATGAGATCGATCACCCAGGGCTCAGAGGCATTCTTCCAATTGAGCCATCTTTTGAAACAGTTCCCCTACTAATGGGTCCCACTCCCCAAAGGGTCGATTGGGTGACTGCTGGGTACTTTGGTCTCCGTTGTCTTGGGGGTCACGACTCGGGGTCTACTCCTGTGAGCAATGAGCTTGGTATTGCCCTGGTTTGGATAGCCCAAGTGTTGGGTTTCAGCTTGTCTCTGCACATTTTGTGCCAATGACATGACTGCTTTAGTTAGTTCTTCCATCATGTGTTTAAGTTTCTCCTGACGTTAGAGCTAGGTCTGTGGTCAGTCGACACCACCAGTAGCGAGAACCGATTGCACTGAACTGGTTGGAGGGATACCAGTAGCTGCTCTGATGACAGGAGCAGTAGAAGAGTCTGTTGTTGAAACATGGCCATCTGAAGGATGGGGGCACGTATTCGAGGCTCTGGTGACTCTTCCCTTGGTCATTATAGCAGGAATGAATCGGAATAGATGAGATCTCCATAGATGGCACCAAAATGTTGACATCAAATTTTAGATATGCTCCAAGCTTAGGCCAACGGGGGGATTCTTTAGGATCTCAGGCCTGTATCCGATTCCAATATAACTAAACAATAGAATAGATGAGGATGAAGGGAAGAGTTAGGAAAAAGACATAGGGTTTAACGTGGTTTGGCTAAATCCGGGCGATACTAGACCCTACATCCACGACGAAGCTTTTATTGATGTATTGAAAGTAATTTGCAGAATTTTTGCTTACTGGGTTCGGCCTCCCCTCTCTTCTAACAAGGCAATCCTATTTATAGAGGAAAGAGGAGTTACATGCATTAATTAGAAGCTACAGTTATTTACATCAAGCTATAAGTGCGAAAAGACAGCAAAGAGGCTACAATTTGGCTACTACAGGATGTAGGCTACGGGGTGGGCCCCCCTTAGTTTACGGTAAGCCTGAACCTATTAGCGTCTGATGCTTGGAGTTATCGAGCCAAGTGAGATACTTAGGCATCCTGAGCGGGAATCCTTAGCTCAGAGCTGTCATGAAGACTGCTTTGGCGAGCTTGGTATGGCTATGAGCCTTGTGGCTTCCTCGTTATCTTGTTGTGTCGCTGCCTCATTATGGATGAGGCGAAGCCTACTTCGGGAAGGATACGGAGGTTACCTCGCTATGCCACTTTCTGGTGGGCGAAGCGAGGCTTGTCGAAAGCTCCCCGTCGAAGCGAGGAACTTGGTCTTGGTTGCACTCGGGGACTCATTCTCACGAGGCCACTTCTCGTACATAACAAGGTCAAAAACATTTGTGCAGAAAAAGGATGAAATGGTAGCATAGCCATCTAATTTAAGTAAATACAATTAAAATTCGCTTATGAAATAACTCTTTTTTGCTTATTTAAATGATAGGAGAAGGAGAGACAAGGTTCCATTGGATGGGTAGAGTTATAGGACGTTGTCCATAGGACAAGTGATGGCTCGTATGTGAATGATGAGGCAAGGAGCATAGGGATGAGGGTTTGTTAAAAATTTTATTACTTTTAAAACAGTAATAAGTTGATACTAATACTTATGTTTTGTTGTTTACTTAGGAGAAATTACAAGAAGTCTCAAGCTAGGTGGGCTAAACACAGCTGTCAATAATCTCCCTAGACGATACTTTTGGGCAAGTGTTTAGGAAGGAGCACCCAAGTCATGTCCAAGGACTAGGCATGGGTGTTTGTCCCATTAGCGTGTTTGGGAGCAATTCTCAAAGAGGAGGTAGTAGCTGTTCATTGGGCTCCAATGTTGTGAACCAAGAAATTCATAGGCTTAAATCAGAGCTATATCAAAATAAGAAGCAATAAGCTAAAACACAGGCGTAGGTGCAAGCTATTATGGACTACATCAAGCCAATGGGTGGGTGCATTCCACCCTATTTGTCCGGTCAGCCATCTGTTGACCAACGGGTATTATGTGTAAAACTTGGTCAAATCTATTATTCCAATTGTGTTCACTGTGTATTTGTTTGCTATGTAAAAGTTGTTTATTTTTTTCCAAATATTTGTTTGCTACTAAATGTGAAATTTTGTTGATGTAGATATGTAAGCAACATTGCACGTGGATGCCTTGCATTTTGGTGTAATCTATCTTCAGTTTGGAAATGAGTTTTAAGTTTTTGTTTGCTGCCAAATATGAAATTTTATTGATGTAGATATGCAAGCAACAATGCATGTGGATGGCTTGCATTTTGGTGTAATATGCCTTCAATTTGAAAATGAGCTTTAAGTTTTTGTATCTATCCTATTCACCACATTCATGTTTAGCTAGATCCTCATAAAGTTATTTTTGTATCTTTGTTTCTTATCTTCTTTGGTCAGGCTGAATTTCACTGTAGTTTGTCTTTGGTTATGAGTGTCGAAGACATTGGTAATTGAATTGCTATTTTTTCTACCTAATTGGACTAATTTCTGCATACTTGAATTGTTGTTTTTCTATGTAATTGGACCAATATGATGTTTGGTTTCTGCATATGTATGCCAAACTATGGTATAATTGTGTGGGTAATTGAATTGTTGTTTTCAAATTAGAATTTTACTAAACTATGGCACAAGTGGATGGTTGTTTTTGTATGTTTGAATTTGTAAGTAATTCTTCAGTCTAAGATATTCTTTTTCTTTTTTTCTTTTCAGGATGATTTGATGTTAATTTAGCAGATCAATTTTCACCTATGTATGCAAGGAGATCTTTAGGAAGGAGCAATTAAGATAGAAATGCCACTGATCTTGGTCAATTTCCTTAGGCTTTATTGTATTTTTGGTTTTAAATAATTTTTGACTGGAATGTAAAGTTGATTGATGTTTGTTGATGGTGGATTTTGGTTTTGCCAAATCTAGCCAACCTTAGGGGTTCTTGCAGACCCAAACTACAATCCAGTTGTGCAAATGTTAACAAATATAGCTAACAATAGAAAACAAATGAAGAATAGGATGAATACGATGGGGTTTTTAACATGGTTTAGCTAAAATCGGGCAGCATCGGTCCCTATGTCCATGGTACATTATATTGCCTATGGAGAAATTTTAGCAAAGTTTTGGTATAGTATTTCAGTTTCAAATTTACCTATAGAGAGCTCCTTCCCCTTATTTATAGAAGGGAAGAGGTTACAAGTATAATCATATAGTTTGTATTTCTATTACATCAAATAAATGTAAATGACAAGTGCAACTCCTACAAATTGGCTTATGCAGACTGCTGGCTGACTTTAGTAGAATGCTTTCTGCGAGTTGGCCCATGCCAGTAGAATTAGATTTGATGCATGCTTATGTGGTTTTTGTTCTTAGCAAGCTCCAAGTTATATGATGTGCTTTATCTCGTGAGCTAGTGCTCCTAGCTCGGGGCCACTACAGACTTTGGGCTAGTGAGGTCGAGCTCACACTTGGCGACACGAGCTTGAACAGGGCAAGATGCTAACAAAGTGAGCTGAGTCATGCCTTAAGGAGCTTGTGATTTGGTTAAGTGACTTCAATGATTTGGCGAGCTGGGTTCCTTGGTTGGATCTGCTTGTGGTCGGGCCTTTGCCAGCTCGTTTTAGCCTGGTACCAGAGAATACCCATAACATAAGCCTCCAACTCTCAGTTCGCTTTATGGACTGGGAGTTATATTTTACTGGTAGTCTTCACTCAGATTTTTGTGTAGTTAAAAGTCTATGGTCAATCTGTCGTTTCATCTATTCCAAGCCATACCTTCCCCGATACGTGCCTTATACCTCGTTAGTGAGTCAACCTCATTTTCTTCCAAGGCATCCAATGAAGGTAGTTGGGAGTTCTACTGGACTCCTCGGTGAGACCAGGCTAGTCCTATTTAAGACAAATGAAGTTTCTTTTCCTTGTTTATTAAGTGATATGATGGGTGCCTCAATAACCCTCCTATATTTTTGGTGATCTACTTTTTTAGAGATATGTGCATAGTCTGCTACATAGGAAACCTTTTTGGGCAATTATCCTTCTTCGAGAATGAGGGAAGATCTTATGTAGATCTTGGTTTATTTCTTCATGGTGATGCCATGGGGTTTTTCCTTCTTAGCCATTCCGGTGTGCCTCTTTGGACTCCTCAGTGTTTGGAGTGAGGCAGAGAAGGAGCTTGCTGCTAAGGAAGACTCTTGGAAGAAGAAAGCTAGGGATTCAACGTGCTCCTCGGTCTCCTTATCGATAGGAGTTCATCTTTTGGTGATGGGCCTTCTTTACAAAATCTAATAGCTGTAGGATTGCTTTATTTTGTATTCTGAACCGTGTAAATTTACCTTATTGAGGCTTTTTAATGAAAGAACAGTTCTTTATGATCCTTGCATATCGTGCTGAATATTTTGCATATCACAGATGAAAACATGGATTCTTGCAAATCATAATAAAACAAAATGTCTAGATAACCAATTGGTTACATTTGTTAACGGATCTGAGAACCAAAATGCTTCAGTGATGAGTAATGTCAAAGTAGATCACATGAGAGCTACGAGCATTAGGTCACATGAGAGCTGCACCTTGGCAATCTTTGTTGTCTGAATAAGAAAGTTAGCTATCTCATGCCATGGACAATTTTATGCCCAAATAAGTTAGTTGGCAATCTTGTGCCAGGGGCGATCTTGTGCCAAAATAAGTTAGTTAGCGATCTTGTGCTAGGGGCAATCTTGTGCCCAAATAAGTTAGTTGGCAATCTCGTGCTGGGGATAAGGATAGGTTGTCTCCAGTGGAATTTTCTGCTAAAAAATTTATTCAAAGGTTAGTACAGAAATTGAAAATACTGCTACTTATTAATTTTAAAATTTTATCACAAAATTCAATAAATAATCCTCATTGTGGGGGCTTGCTTTTGCTTGGGGTCCCACTAAGATTGCCCAGGTCATTGCCCATAAGGCTACACAATGTAATCCTACAAATGATCTCTCTTGATGAGGTCTTCAATGGCATCCCTAAGTGCCAAACATTCTAAGGTGGTATGCTTGAACTCTTTGTGAAAGGAGTAAAACCTCCTCTGGTTGCTCCTGGACTTATTAGGAGTTTTTAAGGGTTGAGGCTTCCCGAAGTCCTTTCTGTCTCTTTCCATTACGAAGATCTTATCCTGAGTCTCTGTCAAGATGTTATAGCTATAATGGAAACTTGGATGCTGAGGTTGCTTAACTCGGGGCTTCTTAGCGGGTTGGAAATTGGAATTGTCCTTTCCCTCTCTACGAGTGCTTCTCTTTCTATTTTGATTCGAGCTACTAGTTTTAGACTTGTTCAAATTGAAGATCTCCTCCCACCTGATTTGCTTAGCTGCTCGCTCATAAAATTTGCCTAGGTCGCTTATAGGAGACTTGTAAATATTCTTATACAACTTCCCATCTTTGTGAAGTCCCACAGAAATGGCTATTAGAAAGCATTCGTCTGAGGGATTATCTACATTGTTAACCTTGTGCCTAAACTAGGGGATGTAGTCCTTTAGCAGCTCATCTTTCCATTGGAAAATCGTTGCGAGGTGGTAAGATGGCATGAGCTGCCTCTTCAACACCCTGTACTGGTTGATGAACTTTCTCTGGCACTCATCCCAAATGCCTATATTGTGAGTTAGGAGATTTTGGAGCCATGCTCAAGGAAGGTTTCCCAATATAGAAGGGAAAACCCTACACTTGACTAGTGGGTTGGTTGTCTGAAGATCCATCTGGATATTGAATGCATCCAAATGATCGCATAGATCGCTATCGCCCTTGTACGGTGGGACTGTGGGAATCTTGAGTTTAAGCGGAAGAGAGTACATTTCATCTCTATGGAAAATGGTGAGCTTTCATCGCAGTGAGCTTGATCATTTTGAGTTTGGAGGCATTCCTCTAGATGCTTTAGCCTTTGTAGCACTTCCTTCATTATTGGATCCTACATTTCAAATTGCAGGTTAGATGGTCGTTGGTTCCTTTTTCTTTCTTGGTTGCATGTGCAACAACCCAAGGTGCATTCTTGGTTGGACTTTTCAAAGCTTAGAGCTTGGTGTGAGTCCCCTGATCATGAGTTGTCATAGCCCTCATGAGCTCGACAAACCTTTGACGTCATCAATGAATTAATGGGGCGGGTTGAGCTAGTGACCTGACGCTTCTGTCTTGCTAGCTCCTCCTCTTGAGCTCCTTAGTGTAATCATTGGAGTTGCGTTGTGATTTTAACCTACTGTTGCATGCACAAAGTTTGTGCTTATGTTAGCACTCTGACTACATCGACCAACTCTTTTACCATGCTTTCAAACATTTGCTGAGGTTAGTGGTGAACCATGAAGGGAAAACCGTTGGTGGCTCCAGTGGTAGAAGAACTTGCCATTTGGTCCCCAAGCTAGTTAACAACAACATTTAACTTTCTGATGGCCTTTCCTCCAGCCATTACAGGTGAAGAAAAAATTAACTAGAAAAATAGAGAGACAACCAGAGAACAGATGAGTCCCACCGGGCATGCTAAAATGTTGATGATAGATTTTGGTTCTACCAAATCTAGCCAACTTGAGGGGTTCTTGCGGACCCAAACTATAATATGGTTGTGTGAATGTTAACAAATACAACATACAATAGAAAATAGATGAAGAACAGGATGAACATGATGGGGGGTTTTTAGTGTAGTTCAGCTAAAATCGGGCAACATCAGTCCCGACATCCATGGTATCATTGTATTACCTATGGAAAAATTTTAGTAGAGTTTTTGTACAATATTTCAGTTTCAGATCTACCTACAGAGAGCTCATTCCCCTTATTTATAGAAGGGAGGAGGTTACAAGTGTAATTACATAGTTTGTATTTCTGTTACATCAAATAAATGTAAATGACAAGTGCAACTCTTACAAATTGGCTTTTGCAGACTACCAATTAACTTTAGTAGAATGCTTCCTATGGGTGAGCTCGTGCAGGCAGAATTGGATTTGACACATGCTTATGTGGCACTCGTTCTCAGCGATGTGCTTTATCTTGTGAGCCAGTGCTCCTGGCTCAGGTCGCTATGAACTTTGGGCTAGTGAGGTTGAGCTCACACTTGGTGACGCGAGCTTGAATAGTGCAAGCTGCTGACTGAGTGAGCTGAGTTATGCCTTAGCGAGCTTGTGATTCTATTAGCAACTTCAACGAGTTGGCGAGCTGGGTTCCTTGGTTGGATCTACTTGCGGTCAGACCTTTGTTGGCCCGTTTTAGCCTGATACCAGAGAATACCCATAACAATGTTATAACTTTTGGTTGTACATTTGAATATTTTATTCAAATGAATGCCATTTTTATTATATTTGAATGAATGTTATTTTTATTGCTCTATGGGTTTGCATTTATATTTTATAGGGATAATTAGTGTCATTACTAATAGAATAAAAAGATTGAATGGCTTGAAATTTTTTTAAAAAATATTACAAAAATTTAGTGACAGTTAAACAACTACCGCAACATTAAAACTAAAATTAAAAAATAGTGGCAATTAATAAACTTATTTTTTAAAATAAAAATAATAGCAACGGTTACTTAACTGCTACTAAATTATAATGTAAATTTTTATAAAAAAACATTGTAACGGTTAAATAAACTGTCGCTAAATTAATTCATAAATTTCTAAAAAAATACAATTTCTAACGGTTCCTTTTAACTGTTGCTAATGTGACTAGGAACCATATTTTCTAGCAGTTCTCGTTACTGTTACTATTTTACTCTATGATGGTTCTAACCACAACTATATACACTACATAACTACCGCTATTTTAAGAGTTTTTTTGTGGTGTGTAAAGAATTTTAACTCATTGATTTGCATTACCAAGCAAGACTTCTGGGTTACCTTCTTATGGAGTTGCTATATATTTAATCCTTGTTAGCTTGCTCCACTTGAGGTAATTATATAATTAGTTAAATAATCTTTTTAATGTTATAAAAATTGTGAGAGTTTGATGTTACAATTGACTTGTTGAATTATTTTGTAGTGCCATGTAATATGAGATTAATAACAATAGTGAAAAGCATATCATGTTATGCCAAGCAATATTAGGAACCATTGAGGAAGTGGAGCCAGGGAATCGACAAAGTAGCCTTTCTGGTGTGAATTTTGATTTAGGATTTGATGACCCTGAAATTCCTAAATGGTAGATGGTTTGGGGATCCAATATGAATAGACATATACTTCCCAAATTCTTCGTGAGCTACAAACCTTCTATTCAAGTGATAGGTAATTTGATATGCATTTTTTATTTCCTTTTCATTTATGTATCTTTATTTGAAACTAATATTTCATTTCATTTTTAGGTTAATTGGAATCACGTAATTGTACAAGATATTCATTTGCAAAATTGCTTGCTTTACATACTTGTCTTCCTTCAACCAAACTTTTGAAAGTAATGTCTCTGTATTATATTTTTATGGTAAATTGCTTATGCTTTGTATCATATATTTGTTCATTTTTGTTAATGATTATAATGCTGCTATGTGAAAGAAACAACCTGCTTTATTGCAACTCTTGTTTTAGGAAGTACAGTTTGGAAGGTGGGAAGTCATAAGCCATCTATTCTTGACCTTCCTTTGGTTTCTAGAGCTTTGCATAACCTTATCATTCATGTCATCCTATGTTGAGAAGAACATAAATCTATGCTCACTTACATTGACATGCAAGCATTTTCACATCTTCGAGTCAAACATCCCTTTAACCCTCCCCACATAGTTTTGAGCCACATGCTAGTAATGGCATTGAGTCCATCCTAAGGCTCCTTACTATATGGGTCAATCCTTATAAGGATTTTCCAAGCATAGAGGTATGACTTGGGATAGTTTGATGTGACCTACCCTGAGTTTATATCAATCAACATATTCTAAAACTTTAGATATGAATAGTTGGATGGCAACCAGGTGCCAAAAGCTAGATTGATATGAGCTAGATAGAGGAGGTAGCATGTAGATGAGATAGAGGAGAAGTTGGATAGGGCAGTTGCCTAGGGACAAGTTGACCTAGCCCAAGGACCATCTAAAGTCAACACTAGTATGAGGAGACGTCATGTAGAGACACTTTAGGTGAGGTGCACGATTGACAAGTCATATGAACTCATGCAACATACGAGTATTAGCACTGATCATCGTTTGGGAATTAAAGAATGAATGCATTGGAGGACAAGGTGGATCAATTGTGTGGCACCTTCTACATGGAAGATGAGAACTGATAGACAACATAAAGCTTAGGCTTAGGGTAGAGCTAATAGAGCCTTTTAGTTCTCTTTATTTGATGATGATGTACATGACTAGGGGTCATATAAGTAGCAGTTTGTTGATTTTCTTTTCTTTATGATGATGTCACCTTTGGGTGGAACTTATGTTTAATTTTCTTTTGGAAATTTTAGTATTTATTTAAATTTGTTTTCACAGTTATATGAATTGTTTATGCCTTAAGTTAAGTGCAAACATGTGTGAGAAAAAAGTCCTAGAAAAAATGAATAGAAGCCATCATAAGTAATGGCAAGGTTAAGAAAAAAATAAGATAAGACTTGAGATAATACAAATTAGTGTAGCATGGTTCATTATGTGAATACCACTTAGGGATTTGCATAAGGCATGACATGACCTAGCTAATGCAAGTGCTCTGAAAGGTACCTATATGTGTTTTAATGAATATTATACTCATGTGATGTGTTAATGCACATAAGAATATGAAAATAATCTAAGTTAGAGAGTACATGAGTTGATATGAATACCATTTACTATATGATTAGGTAAGTATCTATTACGGCTAGTGTGCTTCATAGGACATAGGATAGATTCATGTTAATTAGGAATTGCATGAGAGTAAGAATGATAGAACAAACATTGACACAAGAGAACAAGGAAGAAATGTAAGCAAAAGATTGACTAAAATCCACAAATCAACATATGCATGATACGAGAGGAAGTTAAGTAACAATAAGGAGAAGGACTTGAATACAAAGTAGCAATAACCACAAAGAATCTTCATAGAAAAGGTTAAGTACTAGTATGTTATGAATGAAATGATGATCATGGAACAAGTACAAGGAATAGTTAAGATACTACATGAAAAGATCGAAATCGAAGGATAAGAATTAAGGAAGATAATGAACACCATAGTAGTTAAGATAAGATTAGAGTAATGCATTGAAAGTGTGATGGACACCAAGGCGTAGAGGTAGGTTAATATGAATAGAAAGGATCAAAGACAAGCACGCAAAAAGGCTTGAATGAGAAGGATACAAATAATGATACAAATGAGAATAAGCATAAGGGTCAACTAATGACAAAGGAATGTAGAATAGGGAAATGGTTGAGAGCATGATATACGGATAGAATACATTGTAGTGGATTATGTAGTTAAGATAGGATAGGAACAAACCCTTTTAAACTCAGAATATGGACAAAGGACAATTCAAGGATGAATTGTCTTAATGGGGAGAATTTGTAATATCCTCACAGGATTAACTTGACTAGATTCAAACATGGGTTCAAAAAGATAATTAGTTGACCATGGGTAGGGTCCTAAAGGTGAACCTACCAACTAACTAGTTCTTAAAGGGTAATCAACTAGTTAGTATCAGGTCAGACAAGATCTAATGCACAAAATTTGAGGTTTCAAAATCCTAGTATAGTTAAGCATTGACCTAAGCTAAAACCCTATCAGGAAAAAGTCCTAGCACAATCTCCAATCTAAAACCTCGAATACATGGTAAAACGACTAAATCAAATGCTTTTTTATTCCTTTTTATCTTATATGTGTATTTTATTATAAAATTAATCGGTTGAATTGCCTACATCAAGATGTTCACTATCAGGTACATATGCCTAAGACCAAATGCCATACTTGTATTAGAGGTAGACTTTGGCGTTGAAAGCCTTAGGAATCTCATATGACTAACTAAGTGGGATTTTACCCTTTTAGCTCCCTTTTCATATAAAGTATTATTTTGAAAATTACCCTAAATGTCTTTGTTAGGAATTGGTAATGTGGTTGAAGAATTTACTTTATTAAATTTAGGCCTAAACGAATGTAGAAATGTTAATGATTAGTTACCAGACCTACAGAGGTCAAGATTATGGATTTGATCAAGAATAGACCTAGAATGTATGTTTTATGTATATAGATGTAAGCCAGAATTCACATAAGGACTATAGATATAGGATGGAACTTAGTAATTGTTTTCCTACATGACTATGTGATTGATTGATTGAATGTATGAAGATAGGACAAGGTATGGGAAATTAGTAGTGAATCATTTTAGGAGTCCTAGCTTTGCATATGAGCATAAAATGTTTAGAACCTATGGATTTCAAGAATTTCATTAAAATTTATTTTCATGTTTATAAGATTATGTTTCTTCAAAATTATTATGCCTCAAATTTTCTAAAGTTCTATTTATTAGAAATACTTTTATGTGAATTATTTTATATGCAAGTTTTTTTAAAATTAATCAATTTATTATAATAATTATTTTTTATTTATGCAATAGAATATTGTTTTATGCTATATTATTATTTTATTTATTTAAATGTGTTCTTATGTTTGAATTTACAAGTGAATTTCAAGATTTAAAATTTTCTTTAAATGAGATACATTTTCATAATTGGTCTCATTTCATAAGCATATAGCATGAATTAGGAAAGATAAGTCAGTGATATAAAATTGTTTAGTTATCTAGTAGACAAGGGTAGTAAAGGAACTCAGTATACGATAAAAAGGAAAGTATGTTAAAGAAATGTATATGTTTATGAATTGACATGGGATAATTGGAGGACATATGTGCACTAAGAGATGTACATATGGTCTCTTATACAATAGGGATTTATGAGATAGATGGTCTCCCATACGACATGAAGTTATGAGACATATAGTCACCTATGCAATAGAAGGTTATTAGATATGGTGCAATTGGATATAATTAATTATGTATGGTCCTAAAGAAAAAGTTAAATGACAAGTTAGAGTCAAGAAGATATTGCTTTTCCAGTGATCACCTATGTCAATATAATATTTAATGAAGGTTTTACAAGGTCATCAAGTATGACTTGTGTAAAGCAATGTTTCCATGTTTTCCTTTTATGATTAATAATACTAAGAATAAACAATAAGTATAAAAAATTAGTTATAAGAGTTTTGGAGATGTTTACAAATATATTATATATACGATTTCAAATATACTATATGTATGTTATATGAACTATATTTATTTGTATGATCAAAAAGGATTTTTAACCTAAAGCTAGGTTTATTTTTTTTGCTCACTAAGTAGTCGTACTCACCTTAGTCACTAATATATTTTTCAGGTTAGTGAATTTAAAGAAAGTTATCTCAATAAGGAGATACTTTAAAGTTTGCATGTGAATGAATTTAGGTATATGGTTTCCTTGATTTACTTTAGTGGTTAATATCCGTCTAGACAAACATTGGATCCTCAATCATGAAATGATTTTCAAAAGGATTTTATCTAGAATTTTTTAGAAATTATTTATTCAAAATGATTTCTAGAAAATTTTGCATTTCATGATATTTAAACAAAGGGCCTAGAGTCATATTTGTCTATATCATTTTCATGATTTCAAATAATGAAAGGATTTTTAGTAAATTTATGCTCATGGGTTCGTAAGTCACCATTTGATAATTCGTGCTAATCACACCCCAAATTTTGGGATGTGACATTGAATGTCTTATTAAATGATAATTAATATTTTAGTCTTTATCTAATTATTTTATGCTTTATTTAGAAAATTAGATCTATAATGATAATTAATATATTAAGGCATTTATAAAGTTTTTTTACCACTATATTTTAGGTTATATTTTATCATAATTTAGACATAAATGTTTTATTATCATATATAATTGTGATGCCTATATTGAATAAATTGATAATTCCTTTATGTGTCTTATGTTATTTCCTATGTTTTTAGAAACTAAAATCATGATGATGGTTGATATTTAGATATCATTGCATTTTATATGATTTATGTGAATGTCTATTTTAATGTAAGTACATGATTTTGTTATATAGTTTGCTAGCCACTAAAGTGACCAAGTTAAAATGTTATAACATGCACAAAATAAATGTTTTATAATTTTATCTTATACAATTTGTTAGTCACAAAAGTGGCCAAACTAGAATGGCATGACATGCACAAAAATAAATGTGTGCATAATTTTATGTTATATAGTTTATTAGTCACAAAAGTGACCAAACTAGAATGTTACAATATACACAAAAATAAATGTGCATGCATGTTTTATTAATATAGTTTGTAGTTACCAAAATGACCAAACTAGAATATTATAACATGTAAAATATTCATTTGTCCATGTTTTTATGCAATACCTATGATGGAAAGAAATGGATAAATTGATGTTTACTATTAATGAGAACTTCAAAATTTGCCCAAAGGTAAATTATTATTCTATGAGTAGTAAACATGAAGGAGGTATATTAACATTTTTGGTTAAATTTATTTATATGTTCAAAGATAATATATATATTTGATTTGAAAATATTTAATTACCTCATAAAGTTATTATATGATATTAAAATTATGATAGTGTGTTATGGAGTTTACCCAAAGGAGAACTATAACATAGTTAAAATTTACTTTTGAATCCATTATGTGATTTGTGCATGCATATGTTGTTTTGCATTTGCATATTTCCTTTGTGACCTTATTCCAACAGTTTGAATTTCTGTGAATTGTGTGAGCTAGTCAACTTTTGCTTAGGTGTTTTGGATCTTGACTTAGCACATTTTGGAAGAAAAGCTTATTGTTATTAAAGATTTAAGTGGTAAGGAAGAGAATAAAAATCATAAAATATGGAACAATCAAATAGATAAAAATAAATATTTATTCAAATTATTGCTAACAACATTAAGAGTAATATTCCATAAACATAATGTTCTGAAGAATATCAAGTATGTGTAAGAACATTTTGGCTTGAAGGATGAGTCACTTGTTGGTACTTTCCATAACCATGAAATTTTATAGGATGTGGTGTATATATAAATGCATCATCAAGATGGTTGATAATTAATGCAATAGGATTGAGGACCTTAAGAATGGTGGTGAATGACTTTTTGAATTCTCTGCCTTCTTGTTATGGGTCATTTTCAAATTGATTATAACACTATAAAGGACAATTGAAAAATCAATGAATTGACCAATATGCTAATTTAGGAGGAAACAAAATTGCAAAATCAATGGAGAAATTTAATTAACTTTATGGTTAATAAGCTGAGAAAAGACTTAAGTGAAAGGTAATAAATTAAAAAAAAAGGGGACCTGGTAGAGTTGTTCAGGTTAATGAGAATGAATGAAAGGTAGATAAGTGTCAATTTTTAATAAAAATTGTACACTATCTAAAAGATTACCTAAAGTATAAAGTTTGCTTTGAAAAGAAAATTAAAATAATTGTTTTCAAATGTTTTGAATGATGAAGTTTCTTATTATATTCAGTGGCTATATTCTACTGTTTCAATTCATGTCTCTAATATGATATACTAGAATTAAGGATAATTACTTGTGACATAAACATTTAGATCATATATCCAAAGAAAGATTAGTAAAGATAATATTCTTTTGAATCTAAATTTTACTAATTTTAGTTATGTGAGAATCGCATTAAAAAAATCAAATATAGTAAGAAAGAAGCCACAAGAAGCATTCAACTTCTTAAAATTATACATACTAATTTATAAAGACCTTTGATGTTTCATCTTTTGGGATAAAAGTATTTTAACACTTTTATTAATGATTTTCAAAGTATTGATATGTTTATTTAATTTATTAAAGTTTGAAGCTAGTAAATGCTTTGGAGATGTATGTAAATGAAGATAAATGGACATAAAAGTGAAAATTATAATGTTTGATAAAAGTGGTAGACCTTATGGGAAATATAATGAAACAAGATAATGTCCTAGTCCATTTGTAAAGTTCTTGGAAAAATGTGCCATTTATGTTTAGTATATAATGTTGACACACATAACTAATTTGATGTGGTAATATAAATATGGTTAAAAGTATGATTCCACATTATGAACATGATTGTGGATGCATGTGCTCAAACACTGCCATGTACTTGTTAAAGAGGGTTTCTAGTAATGTAGATATAAAGTCTCCTTTTGAATTGTGGATCAAAAGGAACCCAATTTAAGGCACATGGATGTTTTAGTTTCCTTGGCAAAAGTGGGAAATTATAATCCATATGAAAGAAATTAGATTCTCGAATGATAGGTGGTTCCTTGATTAGGATACCATGAGAAATCTAAAGTATAGACTTTACTTTCCAAACCAAAGTCTAAGAACCATTGAAATTGAAAATGCATGATTTAATGAATGATGAAGTTAGTAAGAGTGATTAATGTCTAAATATGGATAAAAAGGAAATCAGGATAAATATTTTTATCCATGATTGTTCTTTTATCCATCAATGTGGTAAATGTTATCATAGTAGTTGAAGAATGTCCTGACAATGCTAAACAACATTTACATATAACATCAATCCTTAAAGGAACTAACTTAGAAAGATATGATGTCCAATAATGTTAATGTGGATCAATCCAAAAGTTTCCTCGTACAAGGAAAACATTATATTGTGTGTATATTTAAAAAGTCAACATATGGACTTAAATAAGTTTTGCCAAAACAGTATGTATTAAAATTAATTATACCATTCATTTTTTTCAGACTTATGAAAGATATTGTTGATCAGTATATACCAAAAGATTAGTGGTAATAAGGTCACATTTTAGTTCCATATGTTGATGATATTCTATATTTCTACTTACTATTATTGAATTATGAATGTCGCATTATGTTTTTGTTGTTGTTAGTTTTATAGATGAGCAAACTTGCACTAGGTCAAATATCAATTTTGTAGTCAGGAGATTAGACTAGCATGACAATGATTTCAAAATTGATTACTGTAAGGCTACAAAGAAAGTATTAAGTTACTTGAAAGAAATAAATATGTGCTTAATGTGGAAATCTTATGATTTAAAAGTGGTTAGATACACAAATTCTAATTTTGTTGGATATATTGGCAATAGAAACTCCACATTATATTATCTATTCCTATTAAAGAAGGAATATTATTACAAAAATATGAGAAAAGCTTGTTAATGCTTCACCCATTATGAAAGCAAAATTTATGGCATGTTAAAGCCATATTTCATGTATTAAGGCTATGAAACATATATTAGGACATGGGGCTTTCGACACCATCACTAAGTTATTGAAAATTTATGGTAATTTTGTAGCATAATTCTTTAAAACAACCAGTATTTAAGATATATCAAACATATGATATTAAGTATTTTTGTTGTTAAGAAGAAAATTTAGAAACAAAATGTGTCTATTGAAGGTGTAAGAACAGATCTTAGAATTGTAAATTTGCTCACTAACAACCAAGATTGTCTAAAGAACATGTACATGGAATATGTCTTGGTTGTACTTACGAATAATGTATTTGATTGTGTTGACACTTTGAGCTCCAATACAAAAAAAAAATACAAATTTTTGATGTCCAAAAATGTCAAAAACCCATCAGAAAATAATTGTTTTCAATGGATAACAAACGTTTGAAAAACACTGGTTAGAAATATTTTCCAACATCTTACAACCACTACAAGAAAAACAAGATTTTTGAATGGAATATTCCAATGGATTAGAATCCATTGGAATATTTCAACGGACATTCCAATGGATGACTGTCCCATTAGAAAAGTCTGTAGGAAATTTCGTTGGAGAAAACCTTCTAATGGACATGTCCATTGGAATGGCCAAAAATCAAAATGCTTTGTTTTTAATTTTTTTTTCAAAAAAATGTATTTCCAACGGATATTGCAACAGATTGTTCCGTTGGAATAAAAAAATTGGAAATGCACCGTTTTGTTAAATGATAATTGACTTGCATTTTTTTGATTTCTAATGAACATAAAAATCTATATCACCGTCCCCTTTGCCTTTTCTCACCTATTCACTCTGTTCCCTTTGATATCCTTAGCTTACCTCACTTGCCTTTCGTTGACTTTAACATCGGAGCTTACTTAATTTATTGAAGCCCTCTCAACCCAAGTGCGCGTCGCTATAGCTAGCTCAATCGAGCTTTTAATTCGAAAAATATCCTTCAATAAGTGGTTCTTACTCAGAAGGTAGCTTCTAGAATATTTGTTTCCTATTCTTTTAAATTTTTGTGGTTCTAGTTTTGCTGTCTGATCTTCAAATCAATTGCCTAAGTGAGTGATGGTGAATTTATTATATTCTCTTCATGAGAACCTAGGACAAACCTTGATTTGATTTTCATCTTATTTTTTGTTTCTGGGGATTCACTGAAATGTTTTTTTTTATTCAAGTAAACATTGCCTTGTTGTCATCAGAGGTATTAGGCTGATCCTGGGAGACATCTGAAGGCTAGAAGAGTGATAAGGATGAGAAAAATCAAATAGTGATGGCTTGTTTTGCTATGATGCTATCATGATGCAACCGATGATTTGTTCCTAGATGTAGATCATGATTGATGAATGTTGTGCCTATCTTTTAGCAAACATAATAGCTTAGGGCTTTCTTCCAGCTCCTGACACTATGCTGACCAGTGGCAGATACTTAATGGCCTAAAAAGTTACTGGTTTGTGTACACTTGCCTCTTTTCTGCAAATATGCAATGAGTTTTTCTGTAAATGACTTAAAAATGATGTATGTCAAGAGAACACTTGAATTAAACAAAGCCTTTCATATTGTCTCTAGTGCATACAAGGCTGCTTTTACATGGAATAATATGAAAATTCTTCAAGTAAGTTACAATTATTGCAGGGTTCTGCAAGTTCATACTAATGGCCTCACTGGGGTACTATTTATGCACAAACTAGGAATGTCATGAAGCCTGTGGAGGACAAGGTTATAAAATTGAAAATTGCATTGGTCAATTGAAGGGTGAATTTGATGTGCAATCAACTTTTGAGGGAGACAACAATGTTTTGATGCAGCATGTCAGGCAGCGTATATTGTTAAACTTGTGGCATGATTGCTTTCTTGACGAAAATGAAAGTGCTTTGTTCTTACTTTCTAACACCAAGGATATCTAGACCTTAATATTTCTCAAGTTTTGAGATCGGTGAACCTAGTTAAACCTTTTATGTTGTGCTTAAAAAACAAATTCAGAATGAGAACAGCTTGATGGTTCTGTGAATGATTTGACCTATGAATTTTGACCTATCCATTTGAAGTTGCATGAGATTATTCATGTATCATCCCACTCTTTTTTTCCCTCTCCCCTTTGAATGAGTAGTATTCACGTGTTCTATTTTCAACTCAGGTTAACAAAGCTCTACTTGCAAAATACAATGCTAATCAGAAGAAAAACAAGCCATTTAGAGGTTTGGTATTAGAACATTTGAATAAACCTTGGCCTATCATTCCATCTCAGTTAACTAGTTCTACCCTCAGGAGCAGCCAATTTCAGGTGCTATTTATATATACCTATCAATTAGTGATAAT
>JANHAO010002725.1:0-27889 GCA_026873985.1 Saraca asoca
TTGGGTTCGACCTAGGTTGCCTATGCTACAAGTTAGTTTAGGTAGCTTCAGTTTATAAATTTCTAATTTGACGGCTTTGACACGCTGCGATCACTATCTCTGGCTCAAAAAGCTCTCTAATAGGGGTTCTACTGGCCTATGATGAAGTAGGATGCTATCGACCTCGTTAGAAGGTGTGATAAATGCCAAAGGTTCACGAATATCTCACAAGCTCTGCTAGCTTACCTGTGATAGATGGTTAGCCCATGGCCCTTCATGATCTGGGGCATGGACTTAATTTGACCTCTACCAACAGCCCATGGCAATTGCAAACACACAGTAGTGGCTGTTGATTACTTCACCAAATGGGTGGAGGCAAAAGAGCTTGTTGAGATCTCGTCTATGAAAATTGAAAGGTTCATGTGGAGCAACATTATTTATAGGTTTGGAGTCCCTTAGCAGATTATAACTAATAATGGGACCCAATTTAATAGCGAGTAGTCCATTAAGTTCTGCAATGATATGAAAATCATGAAATGCTCCTCAGCTGTAGATCATCCACAAGCCAATGGGCAAGTTAAAGCCGTCAATAAGATTATCAAATGGATCTTGAAAGCGAAGTTAGAGGCTAAGAAGGGAGCATGGGTGGATGAACTGCCAAAGGTGTTATGGGCTTATAGAACCTTAGTATGCACCATCACAGGAGAAACCCCTTTCTCGATGGTATACAGGTGCGAAGCAATGATTCCCGTAGAACTTGAAGTGGTATCTCAGCGAAGGGTCACTTTCGATCCAAAAGACAATGATCAGCAACTGGCCATGAATCTGGATCTTACAGAAGAAATGAGGGAGAAAGCCCACCTCAAAATCGTGACCTACCAACAGTGAGTCACGAGGTGTTACAACCAAAAGGTGCTAGCTCAGAGCTATAAGCCTAGCAATCTCGTCCTACATCTTGTCCTTCCAAGAGTGCATAAAGGTAGTGAAAGGACCCTAAGGCTAACCTGGGAAGGCCCATACATAATTAAGAGAGTTATCGGTGATGGGGCCTATCATTTGGCATATATGGAAGGAACGGAGCTTCCTCGAGCTTGGAACATCGAGCATTTTCATTGATATTATCAATAAAGCCCCCCATTATTTGTAAAAATAAGTAAACACAAATATTCATGTAATTTTTTGAATTTTTATGTGTATAAAATAAAGGCTTCAATAAAGTCCTGTGTGAAAAGCGATGTATTATGTAAAGAGTGCCTATTAAAACGATTCATCAAATTTTCATTCTTACTCCAAAATTTATCATCTCGCATATTCAAATACAAAAATTGAAGAAAGACAAGTAAAAGTGCATTCGATCCTTAGCAGAATAAATTCATACAAAGTTTAAGAGTTACATCGCAAAATTCAAAAGGGAAGCAAAAAGTACAAGGCTCATAGCCTAAAGAGCCAGAGCATCAAATGGGATCTAGGAAAAGAGCATCAGGGACGTCAGCCATAGGAGCACGAATAACTTTAGTGATCTGGGAACCGCCTTCCCCTTGGGCAGTGTCTCCAACAGGAGAAGCTTCAACAATAGACTCCGCTTCCTTCTTGGAAGAGCTAGTCTAAGCAGCGCTCCTCTTGTAGTGTTTGATAGCCTCAATAGCTTGCTGGCTAAAGAAGGAGAAATCCAACTTCAGGTGTTGCTCCCACAGAGTGTAAAAGAAGGCGGCACAAGTCTTGGTTTTTGCCTTCTTTATCAATGAAGCTATCTCTGCCCTAACCTTGGTGACCTTTTCCTTTGTGAGAGTGACCTCCCACTTGATTGCCTCCAACTCCTTTTCAGCTACCTCAGCTCGTTGTTCTGCTACTTTGGCCTACTGCACCACAGATCTAGCTCGCTGCTCTGTGACTTCAACTAATCTTGCTACTAGCCTAACTTGATGAGTAGACAGTTCCAAGTCAATCTTTGCCTTAGCCAGGTCATTGGAAGTTAGGCCAAGATTCACTATAGTGGCTTCACGATCTGCTTCTACACAGGATAAGGCAGCCTTAGCATTCTTGACCTTTTCCTTTAAATCTAGCACCTCGGCAGAGGCAGTAGCCAGCCTGTTCTTGATGTCCTCCTTCTCCTTGTCATAAACTAGGAGTGCTTCATCTATTTTCATCATCATGAGCAAACCCTGAAAAGTCAAAGCCAAGTCAAATTGTGGAATGAGTAAAAGAGCTGAAGTAAAAAGACTTCACTTACCACCAGGTTATGATGGGCTGCATAACCCACCAATCTCCTAAGAGTGAACTCCTCAGCCTCCAACACTTGAATCCTGTCACGAGACCCCAAAATCATGTCAATGTTGTCGATGAAAACCTCGATGTACTCTCTACTGGTAATAAGGGTGAAGGTGTATGGTGTTACATGCCCAAGGAAATTCTACTCCATTCATATTGGCCAGATGATAGGCTCCATGGCTAATGACTCTTTTGATGAGGTATAGGCCTTCCCAGTTCAGCCCTAGGGGTCCCTCACTGGCTTTTCGTGCACTAGGAAGTACTGAACGTAGGACAAGGTCACCAAGTTTATAATTTTGGGGTCGAACCTTTTGGTTGTAATACCTTGCAACTAACTGCTGGTAGGTCACGATTCTCAAGTGTGCTCGGTCCCTCATTTCTTCCACAAGATCTAGGTTTGCAGTGAGCAGCTGATCATTATCTGTCAGATCGAAGGTGACCCTTCACTATGATGCTACTTCTAGCTTTGTTGGGATCATTGCTTCAGAGCCATAAACTATCGCAAAGGGAGTTTCTCTAGTGGTGCTATAGATTGTAGTTCTATATGCCCAAAGCACCATTGGTAGTTCATCTGCTCATGCTCCTTTTTTATCCTTTAACTTCATCTTCAAGATATACTTGATTATCTTGTTGATAGCTTCGACCTGCCCATTAGCTTATGGATGGTCTACGACAGAGAAACTCTTCATAATCCCAAGATCATCACAGAATTTGAGGAATTGCTCGCTGTTGAATTGGGTCCTATTGTCAGTCACAATTTGTAAGGGGACCTCGAACTTGTAGATGATGTTGTTCTAGAAAAATTTTACGATCTTTGTGAAAGAGATCTCCATGAGCTCTTTGGCCTCTGCCCATTTAGTGAAGTAATCCACAGCTACTATTATGTACTTGTAGTTTCCTCGTGCTATAGGAAGTGGCCCTATAAGGTCCATCCCCTAGATCGTGAAAGGCCATGGACTGACCATTTGTCACAGGTAGGCCGGCAGGCCCGTGGGATCATTATGAATCGCTGACACTTGTCGCATCTCCTGACAAGTTCGATCATGTCCTGCTTCATCATTGGCTAATAGAATCCCTACCGAAGAGCCTACTGGGCTAGAGACATACCTCCTACATGATTTCCACAATGGCTGGCATGAATCTCTTTAAGGACAATATCACAGTCTGAGCCATCAATGCATCTCAAAAGCGGGGTGAAGAACCCTCTCTTGTATAATACATCATCGTAGATGCAGTATCAGGCTGCCCGAATTCGTAATCTTCAAGCTTCAAGCTTATCATCTGGTAGCTTCCCTTCTTGCAAGTAGTCCAAGATCATGTTTATCTAGGAGTTTGGTGTTTTTGTGATTGTCATAATTACATCCTCTTGTTCTATGCTAGGGGACGATAGGAGTTTTACCAGAATTGCTCCAGGAAGTCAGCATCTTTAGTCATAGCGAGGTAGGCCAAGGCTTTAGCGTGTGCATTTTAGGTCGGTGGTATTTGATCGACCTTATGGTGCTAAAATGAATTCAATAGCTCTTGAACCTTCTACAAATAAACGGCCATTTTCGAACCTCAGGCTTGATATTCTCCCCGTATGTGACAGACCACGAGTTGGGAATCACTGAAAATCTTTATTTTCTTGGCTCATACTTCTTTGGCTAATCGTAATCCAGCTAACAAAGCTTCATATTCAACTTCATTGTTTATGGCTTGAAAGTGAACCTTAGCGTGCAGAGGATTCTTTATCCTTGTGGATTGATTAGGAGCACCCTTACCCCGGCCTTTTGTTCGCTGGATGAGCCATGACATACAATTCCTAGCACAGAAGTTTTGGTGCCTCTATTTCCTTTTGCATAGGGCCAGTGAATTCTGCTATGAAATCTGCAAAGCCTACCCCTTGATTGGTGGTCTAGGCTTAATTTTGATCTCAAATTGTGCTAACTCGATTGCCCATTTAAGGAGGTGTCCCAAGGTATCCATTTTCTGTAAGACTTGCCTTAATGGGAACTGTGTCAGCACTTCTATGCTATATGCTTGGAAATAAGGTCGCAGCTTTCTCGAGGCAATTACAAGGCAGTAAGCAAGTTTTTCCATTAGGGAATACCTTGTCTCTGCATCCGTCAATCTCTTGCTCATATAATAAATGGAGAATTGAGCCTCTCCCCCTTCTCCCTGTCTTCCCGCATCAAAGCTATACTGAGAGCATATTGGGACACTCATAAATAGATGATCAGCCTTTCACCCTCCTTTGGTTTTATTAAGAGGGGAGCTCGCCCAAGGTATTGTTTGAGCTGTCTGAAGGCAACCTCACATAGCTCCATCCATTCAAACATTTTTGCCTTCTTTAGGACATCGAAGAAAGGGACACATTTGTCTATAGCCTTGGAGATAAACCTAGTCAAAGCCACAACTTGGCCGTTTAGGCTTTGCACATCTTTAGGCCCCACTGGGGACCTCATATCGAGCAGAGCTTGAATCTTCTTGAGGTTAGCTTCGATCCCTCTATTGTTCACCATGAAGTCAAGAAATTTCCCAGAAGCAACCCCGAACGCGCACTTATGAGTATTTAGCCTCATCTGGTACTTTCTTAGGATTCTAAACATTTCCCCCAAGTCGAGGACGTGATCAATGACTTGTTTTGATTTTACCAACATATCTCTACGTACACCTCCATTGTCTTCCTAATTTATTTTTTAAACATCATGTTTACCAACCATTGGTAAGTTGCCCCGGTGTTCTTTAGTCCAAACGGCATTACCCTATAACAATACAATCCATAGTTGGTTATGAACGAGGTGTGCTCTTCATCTTGTGGGGCTATAGGAATTTGATTGTATCCCTAGTATGTGTCTATAAAGCTAAGGAGTTCATGTCCTACCATTGCATCCACCAACTGATCAATCCTTAGCAAGGGGAAGCTGTCCTTGGGATAGGCCTTATTAAGATAGGTGAAGTCAATGCAAATTCTCCATTTTTCATTCTTCTTTTTTACAAGGATGGGATTGGCCACCCAGGTAGGATAACGAGCTTCTCGAATGAACTTATTTGCTAACAATTTATCTACTTCCTCCTTGAGTGCTTCATACTATTCAGCGGTCATTGGCTCTGGCATACTGGCTTATGGTTTAGATCGATGTTCAACCTGTGTGACATGACCTACAGGTCAATCCCAGCCATGTCTTCGTGACTCCAAGCGAAAACATCTATATTTGCCTTTAGGAATTCTGTGAGTTCCATCTGCACACTTGGAGATAGGTTTTTACCCAATCTGAGGTGTCTCCTATCGTCAGCCTCACTTATGTGAACCTCTTCGAGCTCTTCGATTGGACCCGCCACTCTTTTCGTATCCACTTCATGAGGCTCCAAGTCGTTTGTTATGCCAGTCGAGTTCACAAGTCGCGGTTTGCCCCCGGAGACTATATCAACTTTCCCTTTCCTTTCTCCTATTTTGACTTCATCTCTGTAGCATTGTCAAGCCACTCCTTGTTCTCCAAGCATGCATTCAATTCCATTCGGGGTCGAGAACTTTACAATGAGTGTCTTGGGTGATATTATCATGTCTAGTTCGTTCATCACCAGTCGCCCTAGCATCACATTGTATGCTGAGGGGGAGTCCATAATCAGGAAGTTGGCCAGGGTAGTGGCTTGGTAGCCTGAATCCTCTGAGGTTACGCAGAGCTTAATCTGTTCAATATTGACCATCGCATCCCCCTTGAAGCCAAAGAGGGGCTCTGGAGATGGCTTGAGTTGGCTGGGACTTATGCCCATCTGGTCAAAACATTACCAGTGCATTACATTGACCAAACTGCCCATATCGACCATAATTCTCCACACGTCAATATTGCTAATTGTGACTTGTATGACTATGACATCATTGTGTGGGGAATGAACTCCTTGCATATCTTTGCTGGTAAAGGTGATGCAGTCAGTGCTTATCCTGGCTTTCTTTGTTGGTCCACCAGCTTCATCACCCCTCACGATCAATACATGCTTTACCTCTCTTATGTACCATTCATGGGACCTTTTGGAAGTTCCTGTGATATGCAGTCCATTGTGAATGGTAAATATGGTCCTTACCGAGAGTGCAGCTCCATCTTCGGGAGTTGATTGGTGCTGAGGTGGTTGTTGGGGCCACGAGGGTCGCTGTCTAAAGGGTCAGACTACATAATCCCTTAGTCGACCTCTCCTAATAAGGTCTTTGATGGTGTCTTTGAGCACCCAACAATCCAAGGTATTATGCTTGGTCTCATTATGATAGGTACAGAACTTATTCTTCTTTCTCTTATAGATCGAAGCCTTTATGGGTCTGGGCATTTCGAAGTCCTCATTATTTCTTTTCGTAGCAAAAATACAATCTGAAGTGTTCTACAAGATACTATAGCTATCGTAGCGCCTCTGGTATTGAAGTCGCTCACCCCTAACTTTCTTTGTGACCTGACTATCAAATTTATTTGCATGGTTACTTTTATTATCTTCGCTGTCCCCCTTTTTCTTGCTTCGGCCTAAGCCTCTCGATTACCCTTTCTAGCCGGGCTCCTTCGAGCCAAAGGTCTCTTTGCACCTAATTTATTTAGTCGTTCACTCATAAAATTCCCCTAAATCCTTAACTGGGGACTTATATATGCTTTCATAGAGCTTTTTGTCCTTCTTAAGTCCGGTTGAAATGGCCATCAGAACGCTTTCATTATAAGGATTTTCAATGTTACTGACCTCGAGTCTAAACTAGGTAATGTAATCTTTCACCAACATATCTTTTCATTGAAATACTATCGCGAGGTGGCAGGGCGGTGCGAGCTGCCTTTTTAGTACTCGGTACTGGCTAAGAAATTTTTCCTAGCATTCTTTCCAGCTGCGAATGCTTTGAACGGGAAGGCTCCTAAACCACGTATGGGGTATCTCCCCCAAGGTAGTAGGGAAGACTCGGCACTTGACCAGTGGATTAGTGGTTTGAGGTCCATTTGGACATTGAATGCGTCCAGATGATTATATGGGTCGGTGTCCCCATTGTATAGCGGGATACTTAGGAGTTTAAACTTACGAGGGAGAGGTTCAACCTCGATCTCCTAGGTGATTTCTCTTTATAGTGATCCCAGTAGTTCTAGGTGGCGGATTGCTCTTCCAACTGCTGGATCCTCCACAGCAATTCTTCAAGTTTTGGATCGATGACCAGTATTTCGGTGGCTTCTAACTCTGCCTCAATTGTGAGAATGGTGATCGTGGGTTTTACACCCCCCATCATGCTATTGGTTTGGAGAGCATCTCTTTGACCTGCATTCGCTATCAGCTTTGCTCGAACTTTTCTCCTGGTGTGAGTTCTGGTGTCGTTGATCTTCCTTTTGTCCTTCTTTTCAGGTTTGATGGTCTTGTGATATCGATTACAAATTAGATAAGCGGGCTGAGCCTAACCGTCGAAGCTCTTCTTAGGCAGTTTTCTCCTGCTGGCCCTCTTGCTAATAGGGCTCCCCTCCAGGCGCAATACCTTCAACTTGCCTTTGTGTGCCTTATGCCTGTGTCTGAGCCAAAGCTCTCACAATGTTGACTAGCTCCTTCACAGTATTTTCAAGTGTTTCCTGGCATTAGAACCATGCCTAAACTCTATTCGTGTCAAGGGTAAGGGGTTGAAAGAAGATAAGAGGTGTCATACCGACGGTAGTGCCTACTGCTGGGGTAGTAGAAGTTCCTACTGCAGGAAGGGTTGGACCTCCAATTGGCAGCGTCTCTTCTTGCTGTTGTGCAGGGTCATTTGGTTTGGCAGCGGCAGCACCAGAACTCATCATTGTCCTTCCTCTCACCATTGTAGCTGGTCAGTAAACTAAATAAAAAGAGAACATAGTTGGGCCCCACGGTGGGTGCCAAAAATATTAATGATAAAATCTGGTTCTAGGAATCCAAGGTTTCAGTCAACAGAGTCATTTCTTGAGACCACCAAACTCCCAGTCAGGGAGTGCAAATAGAGAATAAGGAGAAGGAGACAATAAACACAAAGATTTATTGTGGTTCGACTAAAGCCTATTCGGGCCCCTACATCCACGTTGAGATTGTATTATCAGCTGAAGTATAGTGATTCAGAGAGGTTTCCACAAGATTTCAATTATACTCTTACAAAGCTTTCTATCTATGCTAGTGAAGTGTCTGCACATATCATCTTTTTTTCCTCTCCCATGCAACGGTTTCCCATGACTATTTATAGACATAAGAAAGGTTACAAATGTAATTTTATAGACAGCAGTATGATTACATTCGCCACTCCGGTCATTTAATGCTTGACGTCAGATAATAAATACTAAGCAAATCATTGTCAGATATCCGAGGGGTTGATGTGTCAGTCCTGAATGATGATGTGTCAATTAAAGGACAAATATCTCTGGTGACTGACTGGACCTTTTGTACATATCCTCAGCTCACTGCCTTAACAAGTTAAGGTCATGTTGCTTGGTCCTTGTCGAGCTTGTAGGTTTCTCGAAAGGCATTTGATGCTTGCACTTCAGTGAGCCAGGGTCTTAGTCCTCGCCTTGCTCATATTTGACGATCTGTGGCTCTTGCTAGATAACCTTGGTCTGGACTCTTTGTGTTTTGGGGCCTTTGTATTTGATTCGGCCTGTGGCGAGTTCTATTTTGTCTTGGCTCGGGAAACACCCACAACAACGTGATTGTAAGAATTTCCTATGTAGACTATCATAGTTTAATTAATTATAGTCACTTCATTGTTAATACAGATTTCTTTCTCTCCTTTTTCTTTACTAGGAATTACAAGAAGTGAACATATTCAATGAGCTTTTGTTATAATAGATTCTCAATCTATCTCAGATATTATTATTATTATTATTATTATTATTATTATTATTATTATTATTATTATAGACCTTATGCCTTATAACATAATGCAAAATATCAAGTTAATTGACTTTTTTTTTTAATTTCTCACAATTTGTATTAGAGTCAATATTTTCTTTCATGTTACAAGACTTAAATTTGTGCATATTTGTTTTGAGATTTCATATAATTCATAATTTGTGATGTAAAAATATTATGGATTCATGAACATGAAATTTATTTATATTTTTTGACTTAATATATTTTTGAATTAGTTTTTTTTTTGGTAAATCTTCTTGAGATGGAGTCATGAATTGATACAATTTATATTTTTTTAGAAAATTTAATTTACAAATTTGAAAAATTTAAAGAAAAATGTTTTAAATTAATTTGTGATTGCATCTTAAGATTCTATAGTATGCAAAAGGCACAAATCAATTTGAATAAATATTGATGATAAGCTAAATTGTTGAAATCTTGCATATCCATTCAGGGCAGAAGGCTTCCTTTTCAAAATTTGATTCAATTATAAGGTATTTGTTCAAATTAATCGAGTTTAATTAATAAAATGATAAAATACACAAAATTCCTCAATCAATTTTGCAAAACCTAAACTATTACAATATCAATTTTTCAAATTTGTGAATTAATTTTTTTTCAAAAATTTGAGTTAGTTTTCAACTTTTTCAATCACACGAACAAGTAGCAATTTTTTGAAATTGATGAAAGATTTTAATTAAGAATGATATGAGTGAAGAAACCCATACAAGGATTTTGCAAAAATGTGGCTAAATGTGGAGTATTAAATTGGGTCAAAGATCAAGTCCAAAATAAGTAAGAAAACTTGACTACAGAGGAAATCAAACAAAGAAGAAAACTAAAGGTGCTGGCTCCACACGTGAGTGTAGAGCATGCAATCCACGCATTTTAATGTATATTTTTTAGATTCTTCTATAAATAAAATTATTTTAATTATTTTTTACCCAATTCATTTGATTACTAATTTGATATTATTTTGGTCTAAAAATTTTACCATGTAATTTCTATATATTATCTTACTTTCTATAATTTTTCCAGAATTTTTTGTTATTGTCTGGTTATTATTTGAATTTTGCATGATTGTATGTATAAAATTTTTAATATGTATGAACTATATTACTCATGTTATTTGGACATGAAAAATTTATTGTATGATTCTTACATATTATACTATTGTGTAATTTTTATGTACTAATTTAATGTTGTTTGCACATTTAACTATTTTTTAAATTGTTGTGTGAAATTTGTAAAATTTTGTAAGAATCAATTTTGCTCATATTATACCATGAAATTTTGTGCAATTGTGTAGTCACCTATCATGGAACTAATTGCATAAAATTTTGTTGAAATTAGAAATTATATCCAGGAGGGTGCTATGTTAGTAATATATATGCTCTATTGGTATAATATTATTAACATAATTTTGTTTATGATAATATGAGTGTTAGGATTACTTATTATATTCTTAAAATTTTAAATACTCTATCAGTATTAAGTTTTAGAAATGTAGCATTCAATCTATATATTATATATGAAGCCTTAAATGCTTTATCAGTGTTCGATTTCATGATATAATATTGTTAGAATTGCATAATTATTGAGAAAATATTATAGCATGACTACGTTGAACATGTAATTTTTGAAAATTTATGATTAATTTCATAAATTGTTATGTTCTCAAATTTTCATTATCTATGCATTTGATTACCATGAAAACGGTGAATGGAATCAATTATGAGGATTGGATTGAGTAGAAGATATCTAGGCTAAATTGTTGATATCATGTCTCATAATCACCAAATTTCATATTTGGCATGAAGAGAGGAAGAACTGAACATAAATGATAACTTTATTACTGCATAAGGCTTTTTGTAAAAAGTAGACACACTCTAATAGAGTGTACTTGATGAATGTGATTTACACCAAGGAAAAGACCATTATGAAAGACATTATTGACCCTCTAAATGCTGAAACATTTATGGATTTTGTAACTAATAGGTTCATAAAGTTTGATAAGGTCAAAAAGGATATAACCTCTTATTGCTAGATAAAACTATTTAGGGTGGTGTTAGTGAAATTAATGAACTTATTGTGGAACTAGTATACTACTATAATTGCTTGAAAGGCATGAAAGCGAACTTAGAAGATAGTCATTTGATTTAATATGTTCCAAAGTCTCTTCTGGTTAAAATTAATGTCTTTAAGACATCATATTACACCCAAGAAGGTGAATAGACTTTTAATGAAATGGTCTCTATAATTAGTTAAGTGGAAGATAATGTAAAAAATTGAAAGATCCTTGTGCTCACTTTGTTTCACACGGATCACATATTATGGGTGGATACTAATATTTCATCTTTATTGACGATTGTTTAAGTATTAGTTAGGTGGAAATTCCTATTGAAAAGTCAGAATCCTCATATTATTTTAGGGCTTTCAAAGTTGAGATCAAACACAAAATGAGAAAGAAAACCAAGTGTATTAGTCTCAATAAAGGTGATGAGTACTATGAAGATATGATAAAATTGATGGAAATCTTAATTTTTGGAGATTATGGAATTAACGCTAGTAATGCTATGCCTAAAAACACTTAATTGAATTGGATCACAAGAAGGTGGAATGTTGATGGTAAAAAAAGGTAGAGGTGAACAAAAGTCTCACGTCGATGAGAAGTCAGGTGGCCTTGTGCCTTATAAGGCAAAGGAACACCCCCTCTCCCAGCAAGGTGCCTTTTAAGGATAAAACTATGAGGCCTGCCAAAAAAGGGAGAGGCCAAAGCGGACAATATCTCACATGAGGCATGCTTATTCCAACCATCATCATGGAATTACATGTTCATAGATATGATTGAGTGCATATTGGCACATTCAATTTTACCAAATTTTTATGGGACGATGTTTTGAAGACCACTATATTTATTCTCAATCACATCCCTAATAAGTTTGTATCTAAAATTTCGTGAGACTTGCTATATGGAAAAAGTCTTGTCATAAGCATTTCCATGTTTTAAGGTTGCAAAGTTGAAGTAAAGCCATGTAATCTATTTCCCATATAACTTGATCCGAAGACTATATTGATGATCACTTTATTGAATATTATAATAATTACATGAATAGTAGATTTTATTATTCGATCTAGCCCAACAGAGTAATTGAAGTGCATCATTCTATTTATATTGAGGACTAATTAGATAATGGGAGTGAAAGACCATGTAATATCTCTCTTAGAGGTACAAGTTGCTATTCCACTAGAACTACCACTAATTGAAATAAACCAAATTGATCCAGTACAATATATGGTAAACCCGATGGTGAAGGTTGGAGAGTATAATGTTCCTCTATAGTAGAAAAGAATCAAGTTGTACAAATAAAATGATCTAGAGGGAATCCTAGATAGCTCGCTAACCAAGAATTACTTAGTACTATGTGGTATATCTGTAGGAGCACAAATTTGATGTCAATAATGGGATTGATCTTACCATTTTTTCAAGAAGCCATTTCAAGAACTAATTCTTTAGAATAAATAAAAGCTATAAATGATGGATTGCTTTAATGATCCATAATAATGTATGAGATCATATAAAGTTACCTATTAGTTATAAGTCTATTGGATGTAAAAAATTCATTAAGACTAAAAGATACTTAAAGGTAATTGAGAGGTATAAGGCCATATTGATGGCAAAGGGCCATAATTAGAAAGAAGGCTTTGATTATAGAATATTTTCTTATTTATTTTAACTGAAGACTCATTTCAAATTGTGATGGCACTAGTAGCTTGTTTTGACCTAGAGCTTTGCCAAATATGTATGACAGCCTTTTTGAATGGTGATTAGCCAAAAACTATATGTGCAAACAAATTAAATGATTTCCAAAATAATAGTAAAGAATAACTTAGTGTATAAATTTAAAATATTCATATATATGATTTGAAATAAGAGTCTAGATGATGGTATATCAAGATTATTGAGATTATTGTTTCTTTTGAGTTTAAGGAGAATGATGCAAATCTGCGTATCTATTTTAAGTTAGATACAAGCATATTTCTGATTCTAGTCTTATGTTGATGATATTTTCCTTAAGAACAATGTTATGAGACCTGTGATTGAAATAAAGCTTATATTGTCTATATATTTTAGATATGAAGGATCTTGATGATGCCTTTTTCATGTGGGCATATATATCTATCACGATAGATCCCAAGGCTTTCTTGATTTGTCTTAAAGATTATATGTTGAAAAGATACTCAAAAGGTTCACTGTTTTTATGTGCTATCCAATTATTGCACCCTTCTAAAGAGGTGATATTCTTTTTAAAAGCCCAGTGTCCTCAAAATAATGTAAAGATTAAAGTAAGTCCCATATGCTTCCATTGTTGATAACCTATTGTATGCTCAAGTATATACGCATCTTGATATTCCTATTGATTTAGTATACTTAAGAGATACTTGAGTAATCTTAGTAAAAAATATTGGATTGTTATAAAGAAAGTTATGGAGTTCTTATAAGGTACAAAGAATCTTTGAGCTAACCTATTACAGATCTGGTGATCTGACTGTTACAAGTTATTTTGACTCTAATTTTATGAATTATCCAAATGACAGGAAATTAATATCTAGCATCTTTAAAATGATAGAAGAAGTTGTATTATGGAAACTATTAAGTAGTCAATTACAGCACCTCTACTATAGAGACAGAGTATGTCACATGTAAAGTCACTTGTGAGGCTATTTGGTTAAGGAATATGATATGGATTCAAAGTTGTAGAAAGTATATTTAAAACCTTAACCATATGTTACAACAATGCTGCTATAGTGAACTTCTCTTAAAATAATAATGAAAGTACTGCACATACAAATATTTTAATATTAAATATCAATTTGTTAGAGAAAAGATACCTAAGCATTATACAATGTTGCCACGAATCATACGCTTGTGAATCCACTAACCAAAGGCCTAGGTGTATAAATTGTTTGTGAATAAATGACTAGAATGAGTTTGGTTAAGCCTTTTAGTGTTCAAGGTTAGTGGCAGTTTCATATTTCTTATTGAAACAAGGAACAAGAATTGTTATCTCAAAATTAGTGAAATGTTAATGATATTGCCATATGTTTCATATATGTTTATATATGATGTTGCTGATTGTGAACATTTATTCTATGACATATTAATGGAAACATTTAGATCATGTCTCATTACTGTATTATTGTATTGAGATTTATTTTCATTTTGACATCTTGGGTGGATGCATGGATCATTTTATAAAAATGTACATATGATCACATTTTGATATGTATTTATGCTTTCTCACACACTTCACATTATGTTTGTGTTGTTGGAGTATAAGTATTCAAGACATATATGATATTAACATCCTTATTGGATATGATGAATTGCATTAATGAATACTTTTGATTAACCTATGGTTGTAATGGTGTCATGGTTGTTGTTGTTATTGTTATTGACATTCATTATTGTGGCCATATATTGTAATCTAATTTTGTTTGTTAAACTATTTTGTCTAAGTAGGAGATTATTAGAATTTTTTATGTGGACTACCATAGTTTAATTAATTATATGTTATTAGATTAAATAAATGTCGATTTTAATTAATTATATGTTATTTGATTAAATGAATCTCATGATAACTAATTGTATTTGGTCAATTAATTGTGATCAAACTATTAGGCTTATAATGATACTTAGATCATTTGTGGATTTTAGTAGCAAGAATCCTGTAACTTGACCAATGATGATGCATCAGTTGGCCCAATAAAGTTATAGTAAAGTAGGTTCCTTCTTACACTATAGACAGAGTTATAGTTGTCTTATTAAGAATATGTATTTCTTTTTCTTCCTTTTCTCTATTAAGGATTGTGAGAAGTAAATCTGTTCAAAGAGTTTTTTTTATAATAAATTCAAAATTGTGTTAAGTACAATTATTATTATTATTTTTAATTAATTTATTTAAAACAAAAAATCAAGTTAATTGATTTTTATTTTTTTTCAGATTTCTCATAGTGACATCATCAGACGGCATTCCAAATAATCTTTTTTATTAAATAATATAAATAGGCTAAAAAGCATTAAATTCCTCTAGGTTATGTGTGAAAAATAAATAACTTAGAGTACAAAGAATTATATATATTTTTTAAAAAATTAAAATATTATATACATACCACTCAAAATATATAAGATTTTGTTGTATTTTAACCTCTTAAAAATACAAAACATTACTGCAAAAACAAGCTGCCTCTCTTCTCTTACGTTATCAGATTTTGCCACGTAATTTGAGGCACCGCGCAGTTGTAGTATCTTAGAACTCTCCTGTGGATTGGAGTTATCCCTAGCTAGTGAGCAGTGTAGGTTTTCAACAAATTCGCTATGATATTCCAATAATGAGGCTACTGAGTCACCAGAAACTTAGCAAAGTTCAGGTATTGTTTGAATGCGTGCAACTATGCACACGCGCCTGGTTCCCTTCAATTAAGAATTTTCTGGAGGTAAACAAGCACTTAACCAAACCAATTGTCTCCAATTATTCATGCCTATTGTGAAACTTTAATTGGTAACGCAAATTAGCAACAGCTGTGCATGAATCATACCAACTACGAAATCAAACCTTATTTGCTTACTATATACAGTGGATTAAAGTAATTATCTCCTGGATTAATTTTAGTGCATCAGTATTAACTCTAAACCTTGTTTTTTCAAAATAAAAACAGCATACTGTGAGACAGATATGAACTAGACAAGAGGACATGGCATCCTTGATAAGCTTGTTTGATTGACAAAAAAATTAAATAAAAAATATAATTTTTTGAAAAATAGCAGATAAATATACTATTTATTTAACTGTTAATTAGTAAAATCGAAAAAATATGTCACAGAAGTTTTATTTTTTATGAAACGAAAGAAGTTATTTATCAATCTTTCCTTTATATAAGAAAATTTTTTATACTTAATTATTATAGTCAATTAATAGTTTTGAATATTTTTTAAAAAATTTAAAAAATCAAAATTTTAAAAAATTTATTTATTATGTCAATTAAATGATATTACGAGGAAATCCAATTAATTTCATTGTTTACACATATGAGGGGATAGAATGGGACAGGTTGTAAAAAAGTTCCCACACGTAAACGAAGTCCAAATCACTGGCACTAATAATATTCATGCCAATCAATATTATGGAAAGCAATTATTCGTATTTATAGCAAAATAGTAAAATTTTGCTATGGTTTCTACAAAAATAAAAATCTTTCTATGGTTGCTTATATTTAGCTAACTGCATGATACCTTTCTTATTTTAATAAATGACTACATAAGTTTGACAGTAAATTTTGGCAAATTTAGTATTAATAAAAGATAATTTAATAAGATACGATTAATTTTTACTCTAATTAAAATTATTTAATAACTTCCTTAATTCTTATATATTTATCTTAAATTACAAATAAAAATGAGTAGAGAAATTGTATATAATATTTACTCAAAATTTAGTTTTTTTTTTTTGACAAAAGTTTATGACATACCAACTTTATATACCTTATAAACTATTATAAAAATATATTTATAATTTATTTTATAAAAATTCCAAATACATTAATTTATTTTGTCACCTGTATAAACAAACTATTACTTCAAAATATAAAACCCAAGAGAACCCAAAACTGAATGAGTCAGCCATTTGGTCAACATATATGTTACAAGTCAAAACATTTTAAGCAATTCTCAGAATAGCCGCCATCTCCCTCTGCATCGCCCAGATTGTTTTGTTAATTTCTCACCATCTGAATCTAGTATCCATTCCAAGTCTATAAAGTATAAACACACAGTCTTTGTTTGCTGTTTGAAAGACGACTCAGTCTGCTCCCCCAGGAAGAGATCTCTTCCATCTAACGCCTCCCTCCACCCCAGAAATTAGGCATAAAGCTGGTCGATCAAAGTCTTTTTTCCCAATCCCAAACCTAATCTTCATTCTCCTCGAATCCAAAATTCAATTTGGTATTGGGGGTTTGCATTTCGATATCTTCTCCCAATTGGGTTAGAAAAATGTCACAGCTGAAGACAATCTCTCACATTGACAAGACACCTTCCACCCCAGGCAAGGTCAAACCCGAGAAATCCCCCTACATTCATCGCCTCAGGTTCCATTCCTGTTTCTCAAAAATCAGTCTCTGGTCCTCTTTATTCCTAGGAATCATTCTTTTCTTAATCTTCCTCTCTCCTCCGTCCGCTTCTCCTTCATCTGCCGAAGGTTCCACCCGCCAAACCCTCGGTACCTCGTGGGGTGGATCTAATTGGGAAAAACGGGTAAGCAAATCGGCGCGGAAGAGCTCTGCCTCTGGTTTCACAGTCCTTGTAACTGGGGGGGCTGGATTTGTCGGCACACATGTTTCATTGGCGTTGAAGCGTCGCGGCGATGGCGTGCTGGGACTTGACAATTTCAATCGCTACTATGATCCCAACCTCAAAAGGGCTCGCCAGAAGCTTCTTGAACGGTCCGGAGTGTTCGTAGTTGAGGGAGATGTCAACGATTCTGCGCTTCTTAAAAAGCTTTTCGATGTTGTAGCATTTACTCATGTAATGCACCTTGCGGCACAGGCTGGAGTAAGGTACGCAATGCAGAATCCAGGATCCTATGTGCACAGCAATATTGCTGGGTTTGTTAATCTTCTTGAAGTTTGTAAATCGTCGAATCCACAACCTGCGATAGTGTGGGCATCTTCAAGTTCTGTGTATGGGCTTAATTCTAAGATACCGTTCTCGGAAAATGACAGAACAGATCAACCAACTAGTCTGTATGCTGCGACTAAGAAGGCTGGTGAAGAAATTGCGCACACATATAATCATATATATGGCCTTTCAATTACTGGATTGCGGTTTTTCACAGTATATGGTCCTTGGGGTCGACCTGATATGGCCTATTTCTTCTTTACAAAAGATATTCTTAAGCGGAAGCAGATTACAATTTTTGAAGCTCCCAATCATGAAAGTGTGGCAAGGGATTTTACCTACATCGACGACATTGTGAAAGGGTGTTTGGCGGCTTTGGATACAGCAAAGAAAAGTACCGGTAGTGGTGGGAAGAAGAAGAAGACTGCACAATTCAGGATTTTTAATCTGGGTAATACCTCACCGATGCCAGTGAGTAAGCTTGTGAGCATATTGGAGAAGCTTTTGAAAGTGAAAGCTAAGAGGAAGGTGTTGCCAATGCCAAGAAATGGCGATGTTAAATTTACGCATGCCAATATTAGCTTGGCACACAGGGAGCTTGGCTACAGGCCTACCACTGATTTGGAGACAGGGCTTAGGAAGTTTGTAAAGTGGTACCTGGACTTTTATCCAGGGTCTAAGAAGAAGAGTGCTTGGTGACTTTTGGTATCGAGTTTTTGTTGAAAGTCATTTTCCCCCATATTTGTTGCTTCTACTTCATCCATTTTGTGATGTTGCTAGCATTTTGTTGAAGATGTTGGCCCTGCAGTGGTTTGTTTGCTGTTGACAAATTCGTGGGCTTCTATTTGTATTAGGGAGGAATTAGGAACTTGTGTTTTTTTTCACAATTTCTTTATTTCTGTTGTGTATGTGCTCTCAGGTTAGCCATTGTACAGTCTTTCATTGAGAAATTAGATGATATTCCTTATTTGCGGACTCTGTATGTTTTCGTTTTAAACCATTTTCTGAAAATTTTTGTGATACTAGCATCCAGTCCTGCCGAATTGTTTTCCAATTCATGTTTATATTTATTTTGTCGTAAGTTTGATGGAATCGTTCTCCTGGATCTGTCATGCTAAATTTTTGGTTTGATAACATTTTTTATAGTATTCTCTGTTGATAAACATTTTTAATAGTTTCTAATAGTCCAAGAGTGGTTACTAACAAAAGTTGAAGTTATTTAGCAGGCTTAGATGGTGTGCAAATAGTCTTTCTAGTGTCAGATACCCATTGATCTGTAGAAGGCTATCATGTTCATATTGCTACACACAAAATTGTCTTGATGATACCGAATAATGACTGACTGAAGAAGCCTACATGCCAGCTGAAGATGAGTTGTTCTTGTCGATTTGAGTTGTGGAAAGTTATAGTTCACAAGAATAAAGGCCTTTTCTAGGTAAAGTGAAATTTGAGCTTCTTTCAGTAGATTACTTTATGACATTGGTAACTATCTTCAAGTAGGGGTTTATATTACATTGAGGTAACTATAAGCAACAAATCACATAATACATGAATAACCAATTTGCATGTACATACAACCAAATCATTCATATTGGCAAACATTACGTGCTTATTCAATTTAAATAAATACATATAAATTTCATAGGATGATATTTCAATTAAAAAGGGTTTATTTCTTTTATACATATTTAAAAGTCTTGTCATAGACTTCCAAGTGTGTAGGGGAACCTCTTGATCATACATTCGACCTCTAGACTAGTGGCTCAGTGTCCAACTTGGGTCATCAACACTTCCTTTGTAAAGGGCATATAAGCCAAAGCCCTAATGACACTTAGTTACTTAATACTTAAGTCAAGCAATTGGTCATACATTATTATGGGTATTTTCCAAATAATGCAAAATAGACTGGCCAAAGGCCTGATAAGAAGTAAAGCCTAGCCAGGGAAGGCCTAGATTGCCCAACGATCGAGGTCGCTTAGTGGGGAGCCCCAGCTTCCCAACCACAAGCGCAAGATGTAGGACAGGGGTCAAATGAGGACCTGACCCATTAAGAAGGACTCCAACTCACTGATAGAAATGCACATACCCATTAGGCGAACTTGGCAAGGCCAACTAGCATAACTTCAGGTCGCTAAGATAGCGAGCCGAGAATATGTATAAGAATCCAGTCAACAGCTGAAGATACGTATCCCTAACCGTGTCACGCCCCAACCTATGGAACATGACCAATGTAGAAGGTCACTATTAGGAAACCACTTCCATCTAAAAACCCCCTACAAGCTTTATAATGCAACAATAACATGTAATTAACTAATACCATCTAAAAATGCATATATCATTTTTAATGAAAATCTGGCAGAGTTTTCTCTATTTTTCGAACACCTGATCACAAGGCCTATTCAACAACACGATAAGGCTATATGCCCACTACAACCTATATGACATTATAATAATATACAGTGACATAAACTGTACAATTTACATCCTACCAGGCATCCAGCAAACATACATAGTACATGCATACATAATCCTACCAACTACCATTAATTTCTACCATTCATATATCTTTAGTCTCCGCAAGAAAGATCCACTTGATTCAAAAGTAGATCCTGTATCAGTATAGAATAGAGGAGCGGAAGAAGAATACGGAATTGTGAAAAACAAGGAAAAGAAAGGGGTGAGTTTCATAGAAATTCAATGAGTAAACAATCACATGCTCACATAAAATCCCATTTATAAATCATGCTCAAAAGTGTATATATATATAGTTGTGAAAATATACTTACCCGTATAGATGTCATAACTTCACATCAAGTTTGGAAACTTCATTAATTAAAATAATTAAGCAATTGTAATGTAATATCTAACAAAAATGAAATATACAACACATGATATTAAGGAAAATATTCATCACAATGTGAACATAAGAAAATATTCACTAAATTTTATAAAATATAGTAATGCATATACAAAACAATCAACTGGAACCCCAATGGAAAAATTCCCACAGGCAACCATTCATCGTAAATATAACTATCACCACCCCAATCCATCTATCACACGTGTATTCATCCATCACATTTGTACGATATTTTATTCACAAGTGCACTTGAAGGTTACCACTAAATTTTTCAAGGGGTCCAGAATTTCAAACCAATAATCTAAAAATATCATGTAACATGAAAATACTATTTCAGGCAAGCAACATTTATCAGAACATACATATACATACTGATGCATTTTCATAACTATTATTTAAAAGGATTCATAATACTCTATATAATAAAGTTAATTTATATTTACTAATGAGATCATTAAGTGAGGAAGATTGTCCACTCATCTTAGACACCCTTGAAGCTAGATCTGCTAACTTGGGTTTTTCAGTTAAAGCTTTAGAAATTGGATATTGGTGAGCTTGTTCAGTCCAAAAGAATATGCCTATATCAAATTCACACGAAAAATTCCAACTTTTATCAACTTTGCATAGTGAAGGTTTCAACTACCCATCTTGAAAACTTGCTATAAAATTACTATAAAATAAATCTTTTGCTCTATGATTACTCACCACCTTCCAAAGTACAGGTGGGGAGCTCGGCCGGAGTTGGGTCGTCGCCGGCAAACCAATAGAAGCTTTTGGTCGAATTGCTGCAATGGAAGAGGAACACGCCGGTCAGCCACTACCATGAGCCAGGTGTGATGCCGAAGAAAGGAAGAAGATGGCTGGATGTCATTGGAAGGCAGAAGATCGAAGGAGGAGATAGTGGCCGGCGTTGCTGGAAATTCCAAGATTGAAGGAGCTACTGGTTCGGTCTAACTAAAGCATGGGAGGGAAAGCTCCACTGGTTAAACTGAGCAATGGAAGACGCCAAAGAGGAAGTTCGTCTACCAGATATGAAGGAGGAAACTTTGCCGAAGAAGAAGGAAGTGATGAAGAAGGCACCGGTGCAGGAAAAGCTCTAGAAAGAAGAAAGGGCCAAATGAGAAAGAGGAGCCTTCGGCTTGGGTGCACGAAGCAGCACGTTGGAGAAAGCACCGAAAAGAGAGGAAGATGGCCAAAGAAGAAGAAGTTGCCGGAGAAGGGAGGAACGTGCTAAAGGAAAGAGAATGCCAGCTAAAGGAAGTTTCAGGAATGGACTAATGTAAGGAGAGAGAAACCGATTGGGGGTTCATATAATAAAATAAAAATGAAAAATTTACATTTTAACCCCAAAACTTTCCACCAATTTCAAATAAGTGCCTCCAAAAATTCAAAAATTCAAAAATTACAATATGACCCTAACAAAATTTAAGACTTTTCAATTTAGTCCTTCAGCAACTTTTTTTTTTTAGGTATTACAAACCGACAGGTCAGCCTCTAAAACTGACACATCAACCCCCCAACAGTCGGACAATGATTTACCTAGCATTTATTACCCGACACCAAGTATTTAATGCCTAAAGTGACAAAAATAACCATTTTACTATCTGTCAAATTACAATTGTATCCTTCCCTGCTTCTATAAATAGGAAGAGGATACTATTGTAACAAATAAGCAAGAAATGACATGCAGATATTATGCCAAAATAGAGAGAGAGCTCTTGTAAGGTGAAAGTGTATTATCATTGTATCCCTACCAAACCATACAGAATAACCATTGTTCGACGGAAAAATATAAATCACCATAGACATAAGGGCCTGAACAAGCTTTAGCTGAACCACGATAAAAACCCAGTGTCTGTCGTCCTTCCTCCTCTTCTCTTTCATCTTCCTGATTCAAACTCGCATTTTCAACTTGCAGTTTGGGGTTTCAAGAACTTTCTCTGTTGACTAAGATTTGGATCCTTAAAACCAAATTTTATTATCAATATTTTGGCGCCCATCATGGGCCCCAACTGCATTCTCTTCTATGATTCATTGTCTAACCACAAATGGCAAGAGGAATGACTTTTAGAAGCTCTAGCCCAGTCGCTGGCCAACCAGACGATCATGTACAACAACAAGGAGAAATGCTAACAACCGGAGGCTTAGTCTTCCCTATGGTATAAACCTTTGCCACCCCAACAATAGATGCTACTGTGACGTGAATGGAGTTTGAGCGTGGTTCCAGCATCAGGAAATGCTTGAAAACACTATAAGAGAATTGGCTGATGTAGTGAGGACATTGGCTCAGGCATAAGTTCAAGGTGCACAAGGGCAAGCAGAAGTTGCTATGCCTGGAGGAGGGCTCCAGAACATAGAGCCCAACAGGAGAAAGTTGTAAAAGAAAAGCATCAATGAGCTGGCCCTATCCATTCATCTAACTCATGACTAAGGTCAGAAGTTCATTAGACCCATAAGGACAAATGAGAGGATGACCAGCGATGCCATAACCCACGCTAAGAAAGAGGCTCGATCAGGATCGACCATGAGCATAGGTCAGAATGCTGCTCTTCGAGCCATGAAGATAGTAAGAGGCACAAAACTTCTGATTTCCACTCTCGTAGTCAAGGGGGAAACAGAAGTCATCGAAACACCAGTCGACAATCTAAGATTCCAAACTCGAAAATTGAAGAGCTACTGAAAAAAGTCCAATAGTTAGAAAAATGACTCGAGGCTTAGAACAGCTAAGATTATTACAAGGAGATGTCACCTTTCACCCAAGAATTCAAGACCGAACCTCTCCCTCGAAGATTTAAAATCCTAAATGTCCTGCTATATAACAGGGATAACGACTCATACAATCATTTGGATGTGTTCAATGTCCAAATAGACCTCCAAACCACCAATCCGTTAGTAAAATGCTGTCTTCCCCGCTACCTTTAGGGAGATACCTCGTACGTGGCTTAGGAGCTTCCCAGCTTGAAGCATTCACAGTTGGGAAGAATTCTAAGTGAAATTCCTTAGTCAATATAAGGCATCAAAGAGGCAGCTTGAGCTGTCCTGTCACCTCGCGATGGTCTTTCAACGAAGGGATAAGTCGCTCAAAGATTATATTACCCGATTTAGATATGAGATTAGTAATGTTAAAAACCCCACAGATGAAAGCATTCTCATAACTATTTCAACTGGGTTCCGTAAGGACGATAAACTTTATGAAAATATATACAAGTCCCTGGTGAGAAACCTGGGAGAGTTTTATGAGCGAGCGGCAAAAAAGATTAGGTAGGAAGAGACATTCAGCTCAAAAAATCCTAAGCAAAAAGAGGAATCAAGTGGCTCCAGTCGAAGCAAAAAGAGGGCAAATAGGGGTAATAATAGGGGCAGCCCGAAAAATGGATCAGATGGTCAGGTTGCAAAGAAAGCTAGGGGTGAGCGACCTCAGCACCAAAGTAGCTATGACAACTACAGTATTCTGTCAGATGCCTCAGACCGAATCTTCACAACGAAGAGGGACAATGAGGATTTCGAAAGACTTAGGCCCATAAAAGCTCCTCACCATCGAAGAGATAAGAACAAGTTTTGTGGCTATCATAATAAGGTCAGGCACAATACTTCATATTACTGGGCACTTAAAGACACCATTGAAGACTTCATCAGAAAAGGTCGCCTAAGGGATTGCGTGGTCTGACCCTTAAGACAGCGACCCCTACAGTTTCAGTAGCTAACTTAGCATCAGCGCAAGCAAACTCCCGAAAATGAAACAATGCCCTCAGTGAGGAAAATATTCACCATTCACAGTGGACCGCATATCCCAGGAGCTTCAAAGAGGTCTCACGAGCGGTACGTATAGGAGGTGAGGCATGTCTTACTTGCAAGGCATGACAAAGCTAGAGGACAAGAAAAAAAGGTCAGGATGAGCACCAATTGCATCGCTTTTACTAGTGAAAACACTCAAGGGATGCATTCTCCACATAACGATGCTATGGTTATATGAGCCAAAATTGACAATGCTGAAGTACAAAGAATCATGGTTGATACAGGTAACTTGGTTAATGTGATGTACTGACAATGCTTCAACCAGATTGGTATAAGCCCCAATCAGCTTAAGCCTTCTCTAGAACCCTTCTTTGGCTTCATGGGAGATGCAATAGTCCCAACAGGGCAAATAAGATTCCTTATAACCCTTAGAGATTTAGGCTGCCAAGCCACTACCCTGTCTGACTTTTTAATTATAGATTCTCCATCAGCATATAATGTGGTGTTTGGGCAACCAATAATGAATGACCTGGATATGGTCATATCGTCCAAGATACTTACTATAAAGTTCCTAAACCTAAATGGAGTTAGATGCATGCGAGGAGAGCCAGAAATGACTCGATGATTGTATAAGGATGCAATTGAAATGGGAAAAAGGAGAAGGAAAGTTGGTGTGGTCTCTGAAGGAGAGCCACGATCCATAAGCTCATATGGCGTAAGTTATGACTTGGACCCCCATGAAGTCGATATTAAGAGGACGATGGTTCCAACAGAAGAGTTCGAAGATGTTCAAGTAAGTGAGGCAGATGTTGTAAGATGCCTTAAACTAGGCAAGAATCTATCTCTAGGAGTGAAGACAGAACTCATACAGTTCCTCAAAGCAAATCTTAACGTCTTCACCTGAAACCACGAAGACATGGCCAGGATTGACTCAAAGGTCATGTCACATAGGTTAAATATTGACCTTAGCCATAAGCCAGTATGCCAGAAGTAAAAAAGCCAATAACCTTCGAATAATATGAGGTGTTAAAGGGGGAAATGGACAAGCTATTACCGGAAAAGTTCATCCGAGAAGCTCACTATCCCACTTGGGTAGCCAATCCCATTCTTGTGAAGAAGAAAAATAGGAAGTGGAAAACATGCATTAACTTCACTGACCTCAATAAGGCATGCCCCAAGGATAGCTTTCCCATGTCAAGGATCGACCAACTAGTGGATCCAACGACGGGACACGAACTCCTTAGTTTCATGGATGCTTACTACGATATAACCAAATTCCTATGGCCCCTCAGGACAAAGAGCACACCTCATTCATTACTGACTGTGGGTTATACTGTTATAAAGTGATGCCTTTTAGGCTAAAAAATACAGCAGCGACCTACCAGCAGTTGGTAAATATGATGTTCAAATACCAAATTGGTAAGATGATGGAGGTGTACTAGATGATATGCTAGTAAATTCTAAACAAGTTGTCAACCACATCCGCACCTGGGGGAGATGTTTTAAATCCTAAGGAAATATCGAATGAATCTCAATCCACACAAATGTGCATTCGGGGTCACTTTTGGAAAGTTTCTCGGCCTCATGGTAAATAGCAGGGGGATTGAGGCTAATCCTAAAACGATCAGAGCTCTTCTCAACATGAGATCCCCCACAGGGCCTAAAGATGTACAAAGCCTAAATGGCCAAGTTACAGCACTAAGCAAGTTTATCTTCAAAGCAACTGATAAATGTGTCCCTTTCTCTGATGTCTTGAAGAAGGCAAAAAGGTTCAAATGGACAGAGTAATGTGAAATTGCCTTCCAACAACTCAAACAGTATCTCAAGCGAGCTCCTCTTTTATTAAAGCTAAAAAAAGGTGAGAAGCTGATTATCTATCTAGGAGTATCCTAGTACGCCTTTAGCATAACACTAATACGAGAAGAAGGTAGGGCTCAGCTTCTCATTTACTACATGAGCAAGAGATTACTAGACGTGGAGACAAGGTATTCACTGATGGAGAAACTTGTTTACTACCTAATGGTTGCCTCAACAAAGCTCTGACCCTATTTCCAAGCACACAGTATAGAAGTGCTGACACAGTTCCCACTTAGGCAAGTCTTAATAAAGACAAATGTCTTGGGACACCTCTTTAAATGGGCAATCAAGCTAGCTCAGTTTGAAATTAAATTCAAGCCTAAACTGGCAATAAAAGGGCAAGCTCTAGCAAACTTTATAGTAGAATTCACTGGCCCCATGCAAGAGAAAGTAGAGACACCAAAAGTTTCAAGCCAAGAACTGTATGTTGATGGATCATCCAGCAAACAAAAAGCCAGGTAGAGGTACTCCTAATTAGTCCAGAAGTACACAAAATCCTCTGCACACTAAGGTTCGATTTTCAAGCCACAAATAATGAAGCTGAGTACGAGGCTTTATTAGTCAAACTGCAACTAGCCAAAGAAGTACGAGCTGAAAGAATAAAGATTTTCAATGATTCATAGCTCGTGGTCTGCTATGTGCGAAGAGAGTACTAGACTCGAGGTTCAAAGATGGCCATCTACCTGTAAAAAGTCTAGGAGTTGTTAAGATCATTTCAGCATTATAAGGCCAACCAAATACCACGAGCACAAAATGCACATGTCAATGCTTTGGCTCACCTTGCCATGACCAAGGATGCTAACTTCCTAGAGGCGATCCCGATAGAGTTCCTTTCATCCTCAGGCATAGACTAAGAGGATGTTATCATGACGATCGCCAAAATGTCAGGCTCCTAGATAAATCCAGTCCTAGACTATTTGCAAGAAAGAAAGTGTAACACCTAAAAAATTAGGAAAAATAAAAAGAAAAATTTAAAATAAAATTTTAATTCAAAAAGGACTAAATTGAATTTTTGATAGGGACTGAATTGAAAGGTTTTGATTTCGATGGGGCAAATCTCGGAATAACATAAAATTTTAGGGCCAAAGTGAAAATTTTGGGTCAAAATTGGCCCAGTCGATTTTCGATTTCCCATGACTAATATTTTCATCCCTCTCTCTCCTGATTTTTCTAGCAAGTTCGGCTCTCCTATTAAGCTGTTTCCAGTTCTTCCCTCTCTCACTCTCACCGACTTCTTCTTCACCCTCTCTCCTTCCCATCGATGTGCTCTCTCCCTCTCCCCGTCCTCCGACGAGCATCGCAGTCTAGCTTCATTGCCGTCATCTTCTTCCTTTCGCCACCTCTTGCTTCCTTGGTTACAGTTTAGCCAGCTGTCATTCTAGTTTGCCAACGTGACTTGGCCGTTCGGCCATGAGGATTTGGTCACCGTCCAAGCTCCTTTTTGTCAGCGGCGCATAATCTTCCTCTTCCCAGCAATTTCCTTGGCCGTATGAATGTGTAATAGCTCAGCTCCCCTGTCTATTTGTTGGTCCAGCCATCGGCTCTTTCCAGCCTACCAGTGAAGTTCTGGCAGGTGACGAGTTACCTTCTAGTATAGTTGGACCTGGTGAGTAATTCTAAATCATCGGATTTATTTTATAGTAACTCTACAGTTAATTTTTCAAGATATTCATGTTAAA
>JANHAO010002726.1:0-27887 GCA_026873985.1 Saraca asoca
TAATGGTCATTTCTGAAAAAGGCTAGGGGCAAAATTGGAAATATGGGTCAAAACCCATTTGGGGACATGCTGGTCATTTCCAAAACGGGTAAAATTATTTTAGGACATAAGTGTCATTTTCCTAAAACTCCAAGGGCAATTTTGATATGCAAAAAGTAACCGATCATGCCATCCATCTTCCCTCACCATTTTCAACCAGTAGGCCGTCCAACACAGCCATGGATTTGCAGAAAAAATTTCAAGCAAAAATCCCTAAGAAAAACTCTTTTTAAGCCAAATCAAAAATCCCAAACACTTTGGAAACTAGTCTAAGCCAAGATCCAACAAAAATAACAACAAAAGAGCTCAAAAAATCAAATTTTTTTCAAATCATCCCATGGAAAAATCGAAACTCATTTCAGCCTTTAAAAGGTCACACATATCATATATGCAAGAATAAGCAAATATATCACATATACATGCTTTAAAAACTTCCAAATACCAATGAAGGCTCTGATACCACTGATAGTTTTGCTTGGCCAAAAGCAAGAAGGGAAGGCCGAAAAATTTCAAAAAATTTTTCTCCCTTGGCCGAACAAAACCCCTAAAGATTCATTGGTGTGAGGTCTCAAATACTACTCAGAATAATTCTAGAGTAAAAGGAAGAGCTTACTAACCTTTAGTCCAGCTCAAGCAATGGAAGAAAAGGATGTTTCTGAGTCACCAAGTAGTCCAAGTGTATTGCCTCTACCGGTGATACATGCCAAGAAAATAGAAGCAAGTCTCACAATTAACAAGAAATTGATGCAAAATTTCCTCTAGATTGAAATGGAAGTTTAGCTACACATTAATGTAAAAATAAAAGCAAAAATAAAATAGAAGAGAAAAGCTAATTAGGCCTATTGTTCTTGTCCTAGTAGAGATTTTTCTTCTTCACAAAAGTATAGACAAATGAAATGAATCCAAAAATTATAACAATTATAGCTTAGCTGAGCTTTTATAGGAGCTTACTGCACTGCCTCTAATTAGACTACTAATTAGGGTTGGAAGGAGGCTTAATTGGATGTAAGTCCTTTCACATAAAATGTAGCTTCACCTTTTTATGTCTTTGACCTTGCATAAAAATTTAATTTCTAGCTCAAGTTATGGGCTAAAAATCAAAACAACTTTTTAAATTAGTCCAACCAATTACAAAATTTAATACTTAAGTTCATAACCTTGTAACTTAATGAAAATAGTGTAATTTAAACTCAATCCCTTTATGAAAGTTATGGAATGAATCTTAGATATCCTGTGAGATTAGGTGTGTATTGAAATAAGGGAAGAAGCTTCACTTATGATGAAAATACTAGAATTGGTTCTAGATTACAAAACATCACTCTATTTCAACTTTTGAGCTTCATTTGAACTCTAAAATAGTTAAAAAGGGCTTTGGAATCTTCATGAAATCTTTAAAGCTTTACCTTTCAAAATTCATAAGAATCACCCAAAACCAAAGTCTAGAACTCAAGATATACCAAAAAATCTAAAACAGTGTCAAATTACCAAATTAATTCAATTAAGCATAAAAACTTAGCAAACCACAAAACTAATTACAAGTATCCAATTAAACACATAAATATAAAAAAGGACTTAGTATATAAGGGATATAAAATGCTTATAAATTGTTTTCATCACCATTCCTTGCATTTCTTCTCATATTACTATACTTATGCCATTTTGTACATGTATTTGTTCATAAAATTTAGTCGGCAAGACATGTAACTTGACTTTATGCTTTCTTTCTTATTTAATTTCAATCATAACATACTGGAAATATTTCACGATTATACTTGAATGCATAATAACCAATCAATAATAAGCATAAATGATATACAAAAGAACGAGAATATAAATAACCATGGCATAAATAATCACAATCACACAATTTTTCCACCTTATCACTTTTGATCCAGCATTATTCATCTCTCCTGCCCTTATTTCTCTAAGATCAACCTTATCCATTTCTCCTCAAATTTGTATGGCATGCACTTGCATGTAATTTCAATTTCCCTCTATTTCTTACACCATATGACATTGCCATTTCATATCACTTGACTTTCTTATGGTCATTCAAATTTTTCTTCTTATTAGGAATCACTGGGTTGTGGGCCACATTTTTCATTGGATTACAATTTCAATCATTTTACAAGGCTCCTATAGAATAAAATACCTCATTCAATTGGGTTCAACTTTCATAGGCCATTATCCTACATATAGGACTTTTCAAAACACATGACGTCATAGTTAGTACCATTTCAAGAAAATATATTTAAAATAAGCCACACTAAGGCCATATCATGCCAATCAATCCAAATAAGCACAAGAAAATCAAAACATATTTCACTATGCAAGGATCTCACCCTTTTTTAGGCATTTAAGGTTCGACCACTAGGCCAATAATACACCTTCAAATTTTATTTTTTCAAAGAACTAAATTAATAATTTTTATTATCAAGTCTAAAGAGAAGATTTCATGTAGCACTCAACAAATAAACATGTTATCATATAAAAATCCCTTATGGCCAAAACATGTATAGACTTTTTCTCTAAATTTTCGTTGCTTAAGCATACAAGTAAGATGCATGGTGTTCATATTAACATTAAATAAGCAAGGAATTCACATACAACAACATTTTTGCACATCACATTACCACATAATCAATCTTTGGCATTCAACTTAAATCCTTACTCTCGTTTACCCTATTTACTTATAGTGGCCAAAACATGCCCTAGTATTTTCTTTGAATTTTTTAGCAACAAAATCATAGATTTTGTTCACATGATGCTTAAACGAATATTCATAAAATAAAAAAATGACACATAAATATATTTTCATGTTTTACTCCACCATAGACTTTATCTAAGCATTCATCTAAAAATTTTAAGTCATGATTCCTATATTTCCCCTTAGAAGCCAAAACCTCCAGGTAATAGTGCAAGCTAAATTTTCTTCCCATTTTACCTCTCTATGACTGAAACTACTCTACCCTAGGTTAGGTGGATTTTATTCAAGTTTTTGCTTGTAAAACCTACATGCATGTATTTCAAACTCATAAAGTTTACATTTTCCTTGAGAAACTTTACATGTATGTCAAGTAAACACTTTAGATGAAGATAGTGAATAAAAAACTTTCATCTTGCTCATTAGAACCTTACCCAACCACTAAGCACTATATGAAATTAAAGTGGGTGATTAGGAATTCACCAAAGTAAAAGTGTAGAAAGAGTACTTGCCTTAGAAAGTTTTGAAGTAAGGTAAAGATAAAACGCTCAACCCTTAGACAAGAAGAGAAGAAACATTAGAAGTTAGATGAGTAGCATGTGAGGACTAAATGAAGATGAAACACAAGAGAAGACAAAGAGACTACTTACTTTGAGATGATGAAACTTCTTACATGAGAATAATGGTGTGTGGACAAAAGAAAAAGCAATAACTTCCCTCTTTCTTTTGAGGTGAGGTTTAGCCATTATGGAAGGCGGAAGAGAGAATAAGAGTGTTATTTTGCAACTAGAAGAAGTAAGCATTGATAAAGAGATTTAGGTGCTAATATAGGATTTATGAGATAATCATACTTACCCTCACCCTTTCCTAGCTCACAATAACAACATGCATTGGCCATGTTGTTACCTTATCTAATTTTTATTGGTGGTTTATCCCATCTTATCCTCCTTTTAAACTATTTACCATTTTACCCTATAGGTTAGATGAGTGGGTTTTCTTACTTTTTGCCTATTATCCCCATTTTTAGTATTGGTTGGGTTGAAAATCCCTAACCCATCATTTACCCTCTTCTTATGTTAATTTAACATTAATTAATTTGAATAAAAGTAGAGTAATGATGACTTACTTCTTCCCTACACATGTAATAGCCTTCCATTGTTTAATAGGGCAATAGGCTAAATAAGTATTCTAGTAAGCTTTTATTGACCCTTTTTTTATACCTTATCCTATTCAAATCTTAATATTTAAATTTAAATTTAGTGGATCAAATGATTTGTCCCATTTTAGGGCATGGAGGCCCACAACCACACCCTCTTTTTGGTGGTGTCATTTGGGTTCTCCCCAATCCCATTAATTCACTAAAAAATTTTTTATTACTAACAAGTAGGCCAACATCTATCTAATCCCAACACTATTTTAAGTACTCTTCTAGATTACATAACCAGGTCACCCCTAACTATATGGGTTCTAATTTTAACCACATATTATTTTCAAGCTATAACTGTTTATGTTTTAACACTACCTAATTTAAATTTCCACAAAAATATTAAGGATTAGAGAATAGTATAGAGGAATAAAATAATTTGGAGCATACATATATTAATTGTGCTTGTTATTTCTATTTGAATTCTTTAGAGGTGTTGTAATTCTTCCCCTTTAAAAGACTTCATCCTTGAATTTTAAGAGTTTTACTTACATGTTTTAAATAAGTTAGGGTATTTTTGTCTCATGAATGCTTTTACTTCCTAAATGGCCTCTTAGAACCCATGTCATTCCCAAATGCCCTTGACCTTAGGTACCTTATTGATCCTAAGTTTCATTAATTGTTTATCCACAATCTTTACATGTCTCTCCTTATACACTAAAGTTTAGTCAATTAGAGGGAGTTCTTGGTCTAGCATATATTTCTACAATACCAATACATGAAACACTAGATGAATTGTCTTTACCGCTTTGGGCCAGTCAAGCTTATGTGGGATTTTGCCTATTCTCTAAAGGATCACAAACAATCCAATGTATCAAGGGGCAAGTTTTTTATTCCCAAAGCGTATAATTCCTTTCATTGGTAAGGCCTTCAAGAACACTCTATTTCCCTCTTGAAATTCTAGTGGTTGTCTTGTCTTATTTACATTAGATTTTTACTTGTCTTATACTAATCACAATTGATCTCTAATCACCTTTACTATTTCCATCACATCACAAACCAAGTTTAGTCCTAACATTCTTACTACTTCCAACTCAAACCACCTTATAGATGATCCACACTTCCTTTTATACAAAGCCTTGAAAGGTGCAATTTGTATGCTATGCTAGTAGTTATTATTGTATGTGAATTTAATTAAGGGCAAATACTTCTTCCAACTTTCTCAAAATCCTACACCCTCAGCATGTCCATTAAAGTTTGGATTACCCTTTCAGATTGACCATCAATTTACAGATGGAAGGCTGTGCTAAATAGCAATTGAATACCTAGGAATTCCTGGAATAACCTCTAAAATTGAACAGTAGATAAGGGTCCCTTTAGAGATTATAAAAATAAGGTTACTAAAAGTGCTATGATTTGTCATGGAATAGATATGCATATCGGGATAAGGAGTAATTTGTCTAAACTAGCAAGAAATAAGCATTTTAGTCAAGCAATCTACTATCACCCAAATGGAGTTATACCTTTGTGAGGATTGAGGGAGTAATGTCTCAACAATTTCAATGCAAAGACTGCCATTACCATCTCTAGATTGTGAGTCAAGTAATTATGCTTATGCCTTTTCAATTGTCAAGATGCATATGCAATCACCTTTCCACCTTGCATTAGTACACACCTAAGCTCTATCCTTAAGGCATCACAAAACATTATGTACACATTCGAGCCATCAAGTAGTGCTAAAACTGGTGCTATAGTGAGACTCCTTTTTAGTATTTGAAAACCTTTTTCATAGGCATCTGTCTGAACACATCTTACTTTCTTCCTAATCCGTTACTTTAATAGGGTTGCAGACTTTGAGAAGTCCTTCACAAACTTACAATAACACCCTATCAGCCCCAAAAAGCTATATATCTCTGTAATGCTTAAGGGTTGAGGCTAATTCTTCACTACTTCAACATTTTAGGGGGTCTATTCTTATCCATTCCTTGGAGAAGATATGCCCTAAGAAATTCATTTCTCTCTTCTACAATTCACACTTGGAGAACTTGGCATATAATTGGCATATCCTTAGGGCCTGTAATATGATTCGTAAGTGATTAGCATGTTTTCCTTCTGATTTAGAGTAGACCAAAATGTTGTCGATAAACCAAGATGATGAACTTATCCAAAAATGGTCTAAAACTCCTGTTCATGAGGTCTTATAATACCCATACCAAGTCCTAAACACTATCTTTAGAATATCTTCCTCTCGAATTCTTAGTTGGTAGTACCCAGACCTTAAATCAATCTTTAAGAAATATCTCGCTCTTTGTAGCTAATCAAACAGTCATTGATTCATGATAATGATTACTTATTCTTGATTGTTCTCTTATTTAATTCCCGATAATTAATACAAAGCCTTTTAGTCTCATCCTTTTTCTTTACAAACAATAATAGCACACAACAAGGTGATGTACTTGGGCAGATAAATCCTTTACCCATCAATTCCTGAAGTTACACCTTTGACTTCTTTAGTTTTGTCGGGGCCATAAGGTAAGGTGATATTGAAACAGGTTGTGCCCTAGGTTACATCTTTGTGAAATTCAATCTCCCTTTTTAAGGGCATGCTTGGTAATTCTTCCAAGAACACATCCACAAACACCTTAACTATTAGCACAACTGCCATTTCTCTTGATTTTTCATCACTCACCCGAATTAGGGCCAGCCAAGCATTACACCACTTCCTTAAGAGTTTCCATGTCTTTAATGTAAAGATAAAGTTTACCTCCACTGGAGGTCATTCCCCTTAGAAAACTACTATCCTAGTATCCAAAGTTCATAAGGTTACCACTTTCTTTTCACAATCCATGCATGCATAGTATGTTAACAACCAGTCTATGCCAAGGAATATGTTAAAGTCATTCATAACAAACACTAACAATTCATCAAAGAACTTTCTTATAGACAAGGAAAGATTTTACACTATTCACGTGGTATCAATACTACTTCCTATTAAGGTGACAACCTTTAAGGGTATCTTTAAGGGTTCATTATTAATATGATTCCTCATAATCAAATAAGCGAAAATACATGAATGAGTAGTATTCGAGTAGAGTCACAAGAGTTAAATATGAATGCTTCGATTCAATTCGAGAAGTTTTGGTTCAAAATACAACTTTGCTCTCCTTGAAGTTACAAACCTTCGGGAAGTCCAAAACTACACATGATCGAAATCACAATCATGATAAAAAATAGAATTAGGAAGGGTCGATTTAAATTGTACAGAATTAGTTCAATTTTTTATTCGAATTGCAATGGCTTAAATGCATGCTCTATTTTTGCGAGCATGATTGTGAAATGAGTGTAAAAAGGGGTGTTTCGAATTGTGAGCCTTAAAGATGAAAAATATGGTTAAATGTTTTTTATATACTATAACTAATAATGTGTTGCCTATAACCTTTTTATTCTATAATTGTATGGATTGCACAATTGGGTTTTGGAGCTCAATTTTTTATTAGTTAACTTGAGCCGTGAGGTTTTCCTTGTTGTGTTATTGCAAATGGTATAGCTTAAGGCAGTGATAGTATAATAAGACAACTAGGTAAGTAGATTGTTATTATCATCTTGATTAATTTGTAAATTTGCAAATTGTAAAATGAACGAATGATTGATTTGCTGAGTATTAGCATTATATTGAATGTGGACATGACATAAAACTCTTTAGATGAATTCTAATTAAACATACTTTAACATAATGAAAGCCATTTTTTAGCTTTGTATAAAGAAATTATACTCCTGAATATTATCCATAAAACTTAAGTAAAGAATAATATAGATAAATCCAATAAAGCTATAAATTATGATGCTTCCTCTCAATTCTTGAAGACTCGATTGAGGACTTCATCATTTGCTTACTAACTAATATTCTTGAAACTTGATAAGACAAATAAAAATTAATTCTCTTTTGTTAATAATCCTTTAACAAGGCAAGATAATTGTGAAGTTCATTTAAGTGTTAAAACTAATAATTTTGAAAGAGTTTAAGGGTAAAAAGATATGTTGAAAATCAAAAGTAATAAAGTGGGATCACCTTGCTTATTATATAAACATGGAATGGATTGGTGACTCTACACAGAATATAATAGTATGATGAGAACAACCTATATTATATTAAGAACAATAAAGCCTATGTAGAAATATGATGACTATTGTTGAACAAAAATGCTATAATGAGTTGATTGTTGAGATTCTCCATCTTAAAATCTCTTATTACTGGAAACCTTGGTTAGATCAGATATCTATTGATCGTTTATATATTAATGTTATGGTAACAATCTTGACGATTATCATGATAAGGTCACAAAGAAAATGTGACTATGATTGAATGTGAACTCCGTGATATGGTTATTATAAGAAATGATATAGTTTGAAAGCTTGAGAACTTTCCTATGAGACATGGGATGATGATTGATAATGATAAGAAGTGATTGAAATGATGAGATAGTGAACATGAATTAGATCTTAGATTTGCATGTTCTATTATGTGGTGTGGAAATAAAGTGGAACTTGGAGGGATAAAGTTGGAGATTGTGTGGGTTATCGTGGGAAGGAGTCACAAGAAGAATCTTAATCTTGATTATTTATTTTGTTTACTTACTTGGATTGTTATTCTGTGAAATGTTGAAATAATATGATCCTGTGATATGATAATACAATTTGAAAATATAATGATTGATGATGACTTCTTAAGGCCATTAGAAAATCATAGCTCTTTATAATATATTAAGGATAATTTGTGTGATGCTATTCAGAGGCTAGTCCCTATGACCTTATGACTTGTCTATTGATTGTGGTATAAAATATGACCACATTTGCTATGATATATATGCATTTGTTTATTGTTGGTAAATTTATAAGTAGGTGGGGATTTATCTCACTAAGCCCTAAATTCACTTTTCTATGGACCTTTTTTTTTTTCAAATTCTCAACTTATTGCTGATGTTCCATCTTCTGAACGTAAAGATGGACATTGATCCTATTGAAGTAACTACTGATGTGTTCACCACCACTATGGAGAGTCCATTAGGGACATATGGAGTCAAAATCCATTATGTTATAATACTAAATTTAGCCGAACATGAAGTCCTATATGAAAAAGAAATGATACACATAAAACCCCCAAATGCCTTACTAATGATGGTCATGAGATGGTTAGATCCTTAAGTTATCTATAATCGGACTTCATATTTTGCTATTCTTTTAAAAATTTGAATATAGTAGGGTTAGTTAGTTTAGCTTATACTTTTGGTTCCATGACAAGCTAAAGGTTGATCTAACTTTTTGATTTGCTTTTGCCCTTGTGAGGACATATGGGGTAGTATAGGAGATGACTCATAATTTTGGCTAGTTATCTGTTTTAATGTCTTTTGAAAACTTGATTATTTGGACAATGTTTTTGTAAATTATAAAAATATGTTAATATCTCAATGAGTCTTCATTTTTCTATAAGTTAATGATTTCTCGACTAACTAAATGAGTTTAAGTAAATATAATTAGAAAAAATTGAAGCAAGTATGAGTAGAAATAAATAATAGAAACATATTAGAAGTTTGTGATATCAATCATGAATTGGTATTCACGACAGCCATGATCAGGAATTTGGGTCGTGACATTAAGCTCTAACTTGATTAGAATATGAACCTAAATGAGTTTACATAAATAGTATGTTATTTTATCAAATTTCTCATCGAACTTGAAATATTTAAGCTTGAGTTGAGATTGAATATGAATCTGTACGAACTTATATAACCTTACATGAGCAGTTTATTATTTTATCTAAATTTGAATATATAGAAACTTACCATTTACATATAAACCAAGCATTAGATTTTTTTTATCACAGTTTACATATCAATAGAAGGTTTTGAAACAAGTATCAAATCTGTTATAAAAAAATATCTACACAATCATTATATCATGTCAATAATTACACTTAACAAAAAATAATAAATATTAAAAAACTAATTACTTCAAACAAAGCAACATGCTTCTTCATGCAACGTGAACAATTACTAATATAATTGAATTTTTTTATATATTATATTATTTGTATGCAATATAATATAAAAATTATATTTCAAAATTATTAGACTCAGTCAAACTTGCAAATAATTTGAATTGAATAATATAAGGCAAAAGCTTAGCTCATACCTTAGCTAGGATTATTTAGGCTTGAGTTCTTTAAAATTAAATTTAAATCAAATTATTTATGAACAGATCTCAAATTCATGGTGAATACCTTGAATCTCAGCATTCCTGGTTTACATCATATGTTATTGGCTTCAAAGGCACATCTGTGTAATTTACCTAATGGACTAAAACTATTTTTCTGCACTAACCAACCAAAAATACATGTCTAAAAAATTTATTAATATGCAAATCTGTCTTGTTCCAATTTGTTTGTCTCTCACGGTTGAAAACGCAAGCTTTCGTGTGTCTGGAGTTTCTATTTATTAAAGGCTTTTTAATGTTTTTCAAGTTTTTATGCCTGTGAATCTTTTTTAAGATAAAACACTTCAAGAAGGTTTTAACAATTTGATTTTGAATATAAAAAAAGCTTGAAGAAGATGAAAAAAAAGGTAAATTCTTCTTTAAAATTTAATTTTTTAAAAAAATATTTTTTATCAATTTTATTCTAATAAAATATTTGAAAGCGAGAGTTTATAATTTTTTTTAAAAAAGGCTTTTAGAAGGTCGCGAAAGGCTTTAAAAAAACAACTGATTTTAAATTCTTAGATCTTAAAAAGGGAAAAACCAGCTTCGGCCGGGTTGCCTTTTAAGATGATTCACACTTGACAAATTGACACAACGAACGTGACTGTTTCCTCTTGCGTCGTCTGTCTCTGGCTCACACGCGCCCACTGAGAGTAGAAGAAAAGTATCGATTATCCGCCACCCCAGAGCGTATCGTGAGAGAAGGCAACGCAAACCACCTGCGAAGGAAGCCATGGATGACTACACGAGGGAAATGATGGACCTCAAGACCCTCGTCACCCGCACCCTTGAGAAGAAAGGCGTCCTCGCCAGGATCCGAGTAATTTTCCATTTTCCATCTCTATTCTTCTTCAATCTAAATCTTCACTATTTTATTTCGGTTTGAATGTCGTCGTGGGTTTTCGTTTGTTCATGTATATGGCTGCAATTCATGATTTACATTCAAAAGTAGGGTTTCCTTTTTGTAATTGGGTTTGTAGAAATTGGTGTTGATGCTCATTTGAAATGTTTTTAAGATGCGCCTAGGGTTTTAATTCCCGATTTTTTTTTTCTGGTTTTGGAATGTGGGTCTTAAAAGCTTGTATTGAAAAGGAAGGGGGTAGATTCTCAAATTCAGCCTTGTAGAATAATGAGACGTTGAAAACTCCATCGATCTAAGGTGCTAGACGATCCTTTTTTGAATGCAGACTTTGGAAGTAATTTTGGGCTTTGTCTGTTTCTGTTTTCTAAATTGGCAACGCTATTTATTGTTTTCCTTTTCATTTATTGGGTTCTTGTGCATTATGCTTAAACTATTGGGTCTATATATGACTGATTTTCCCCCAATTCACAATTTATGGTCACACCATTAGGTGACTCTGTCATTGATCGTTGAATGTTTCTTTGGCTTTTCTTAGGCCGGATTCAGGCCAGTGTGTTTGTGGCAGTATTTATATGACCAATCCCGCCTTTCCAAATTCACAATTTATGGTTATACAATTAGGTTACTCTTTCATTTCTTGTTGAATGTTTGCTTGCTTTGGCTTTACTCAGGCTGAACTCAGGGCCAGTGTGTTTGAAGCTATCGAAGAGGAAGATCGGGTCATAGAGAAGGAAGAAAGTTTGCCTCCAGCATTACTGGGTAGCTGCAATGATCGTGCAAAGCAACTTCATGCTTCTCCTTCAGGTTTACGTATAATTCACTCTTCTTTGCTGGACCTATTCATGTGTATTGCAAACTGTCAAACTTTGTGCAGTTTTCCAAGGAGGGCTTAGGGTGTGAAGTTTTAAATAGTTGAGGGGGCTCCCATGAACAGGTTTATTAATGCTGCACCATAGTGCATTGCCATGGGGTTTTGCACCATCACTTATGTAGTTCTTACTTAACGTTTTTATCTCAATTTGTTATTTTCTTACGTTGCCCTCAGAATGGCAATGCATTGGGTCATGAACCATAAATAACTATGTGGGTACCTTAAGAGTTGAGTTTTCACCATGTCAGGCTCAGAATATTTTTGACTCCATGAGAATAATGGTGCAGTTGATTTGATTTCTGCTAATTATGAATCCTAATATCCTTGAATTTTTACATTCCAAGAGTCGGTGAATGTTCTAATTTCATACCTTGATCAATAAACCTAAAATGAATGATAACTGAGTTTTTTATACATCATGGATACTCATGCTCTGACCTATAGATAAACCTTGTTGTGAGTTGCAATGTATAAAAGAAAAAGAGGCTACTTTATTTTATCATATAAAAGGAAACATCATGAAAAATAGAGTCAGAATATGACAAGTCATAACCATTATTTAAGTATTTGGAGCTGGAGTATTCTAGAGTTTTCAATTTTTTCTACAAAAAAAAAAAAGGGTATTTGGAGCTGGAAAAAGATACAATTTATATATTTTTTATGGAAGAGGGTTATATTAGAGATGGTGAAAGTACAAGGTGGGAGGATAAGATTTTTCCTTCAGTTAGTGAACTGCCAAAGAGTGGTGTAAGAAATCAGAAATAGAGAAAGAAAACATCAAGTCATAAGAGCTGCATGGTTGCAAAAACAACAAAGAAACTTTTGGAACCTTTTTTAGTTCTAAATGAATCCACAAACACTATTCTGTCCTAAAAGATGTAAAACTGAATATGTGCTTGCGCTGTGGTATGAAGTTTAGTTTGTCTTGCGACATGACGTAAAATTGGTGCGAAGTTTTATTTCATCTAGTGTCTTTCCTTTTGCCTTTAAATAGTTACATTGTCTTTTAAATTGTTCAGTTTGTGGTTTAACACATAAGGATGTGGTTGTATACTATTTGTCTCAAGTGTCATTGTTCTCTTTAGTTGCAGGTTTTCAGATGTAATAATAGTTAAACTCATCTCTCAAAATAGTGGCTCAACATATATAATATTCCTTATTGGTGCATCTTACTTTTGACACTCTTGATCAATCCTTGCTTTTGACTGGATCTGTTGCCCTTTTTGTATTATTCATACTCCAATTCTGTATACTTGCATAAACATCTGTTGCCCTTTGGAATTGCCTTCAGTTTTTTGAGAAACAATGGGTTTGTCCAGGTTCTTTGGATCAGTTTCTTTCAATCAATTTCAGAGGTTTTGGTAGTAGAAAGGAGTTTTAAAGTGTTGTGGAAGTGTGTTCTGTCTGCTGGCTTGTGGTGCCTTTGGGTGGAAAATTTTCAGCAAAAATTTCTTCCCTCTCACCTTTTATGGGATAGGGTTGTATTTTTTGCCTCCATATCATTGTCATCTCATGGTTATTTCTAGGGAGTCTCTTGTGGATTTGCAAAGAGATTGGAAAGCTATCATGATTTAGAGATTTTAGTTTTTATTTGCATTGTTCTCTTTAGGATGATCTCTTGTCCTCCATTTTTGTAATTAATATCTCTTTGTCAATAAATTCTTCCTTTTCTATTTATAAAAAAGAAATAATTAAAAGAAGTGAAAGTGGATACTGGCCTGATAGAAAAAGTTGAGATGTAATTATTAAATCATTTTAATTTTACATTCACATTTGTGACACTATTTTTAATGAGTTCAAATTATTAAAAAAAAAAAAATTGAATAGAACAAGGGCCTTTCTGTTTTATAAAGTGCAGATGAAAATTGCCTCTATTATTAGTGATGTCTGAATATAGTTATCTTTTGTTTCATTTTTTGAGGTTTCTGCTATTTTGATTTTTGACTTGAATGTAGGCACCTCATTTCAACCTACAAGTGAAATTTTAATTTCTTTATGCAGGCAGACTTCTCACTGCGCTTGTATGTGAGTATCTAGACTGGGCACAACTCAACCATACACTGAAAGTTTATCTCCCGGAATGTAATTTGGTAATGAAGTAATTTCTTTTGGATAGTTACTGATCATGGTGCACTTATTTGTATTTTCATTATAATCATTAATTTGGTTGACTTTATTATTTTTCAGCAAAAGGATTCTTGGAAGGCTGAGTTGAAAGAATTCAGTAGCAAGAATGGATATGATCTTAACAGAAATGGAGATAGTCCTCTTCTTTTGGATGTCCTTGAAGGATTCTTGAAGTTTGAGGTTTTCTTTCTTTTTGTAATTAAGATGTCTTTTGTCCTCTTATTTTTATTACTTTTTGGGTCAACTTTACAGATGGTTTGTTGTACTAAATTTAGTTTAGAAGGGCACTGGAGTCAAACATAGCGGTACAGTCTTTTTATTGAAATCTCTGTTCCTGATTCACACGTGTATATAATGACAGCATGTGAAGGGTTTTATCTGCATCAAGGCAGCAAGTATGTCTAAGCTGCATTTTCTGTGGTAAAAAGCTTGGCTAGCTTCAAGTCCCAAGCAAAATTGGAGTTCTATTAGTTCAAGGATTCTATATGCGTCAAGAGTTTGCATGAGATTTCTGTTAAATATGTCAGCGTGTGTTAGGTCGTAAGTTTTTTACAATTAAGAGGTTGAGATGATTGTGCAGTGATATGTGGATGGGAAACTAATGAGCTTAGTTAGGTGGGGCGGAAGATGTCAGGGCTAATGTGATGTTTAATATCTTTTTCAAAGCATTTCTTGAATTTGAATGTGTGGATTGGGAAATTAACGAATATAGTTAGGGCTGAGTGATAGATGTTTGGGCTAATGTGATGTTTATTGTTTTTTCAAAGCAATTCTTGAATTGAATGTGTTTTGTGGAATAAAACCTCCTGGATAAGTTGACTTCTTTCTTTAATTTTTGTTTGAAAGACATCATTGATTTTTTTGTGACTGCAAGTTGATGTGAAGAAAGAAATTACCTTATTAAATATTTTTCCCAATTTGGTACACGGACAACTGCTATTGATATATAATCTGCCATTTTCGTCATGCACAATGTGAAACATCGATTATTTGAACTGATGAAATCTTTGGCATAGTACTACTGCATGGCGCAGATGTTGGAATTGTTGTGTATATCATCTTTTAATCAATAGTTATTTATTGTTTTACAGAATTTATCATCCCAAGCAAGGACTGGTGGCAGGAGATTTAATGCTTCAGAGGCTGAGTCCTTGCCAAACTTGGAGTCCCGGAACACCCGAAGACCTTCTTCATCATCTGTTGCTGGTGGCTTACCTCCATTAGGGAGGTGCGTGTTGCTGACCTTGTTACTTTTCTGGTTTTTCCAGTTATTTTCTCTTTTTACTCCTTCAAATTTTCACCTTCAGTTGATGTGTTTCAACTTTCTGCAGGGCTGCTCCTTCCCAGTCATCCAGTGGTATATGATTTATTTTGCTTTTAGTGCATTTAATCTGCATGTATAAAATTTAATTTACACTACTGCATTCAGACAGAAGAGGAGGATCCTCTGTGTCAGGCTACAGGAAGGATGAGTACAACTGGCGATATGATGGTGACGAACTTCCAGAGGAAGTAATTCGAGCTTCGAGTGCACTTGAAAACCTCCAGTTGGACAGAAAAGCTCGTAATCTAACATCATCTTGGCGGTTGGTTCCAATGCAATTGATTTTTTTTTTTTGGTTACTAATCCAAGTAGAATAAGTCTGATGAAATCCAAAGCACTACTCATGTTTTGATGGCCGTTTTACTGCAGACATGCTGGCGATGGAGTCAGTGATGATGATGCCAGGGCTGATCACATGTAGTAGTTTGACATTTTATACCTGCATGTGTATTTTACTGCGTATTCTGAATTTTCAGCCTCCAGTAATGTTTGAATGAGGCTAGTTTAATATAAGATCATGTGATGTGAGTTAGTGCTTTATATGAGCCATTTTTTCTCTCTATATTTTCAAGCGGTTAGAATTTTTATCTGTAGGAAGTGTGTTGATAATTGTAGCCTGTTTTCTCTAAAGCAAGATGTTCTGCATAACTTTTGGTGCCAAATGTTTGTCATAATTTAGTGAGAGTTGTGACTGAATTTTTTTGAGGGTAATGCTCTCGTATACTTATTTTTTTTAAACGACTTTTATGAAAAATATTTATATATATTTGCAATTTTTTTCCTAAAATATTGTAATTTTATATGGATTTTACATGTAATAAATAAACAAAGCTGTAGTATAACAAATAGTTGTAATTTTTCATAAATTTTTTGGTAAGTAATCTTTTGTAATAGTTGCAAGTTCTCAATGTCTACTCATTTTCTTTGCCATATAGTAGCAAAGCCCTTGTTTCGATGGTATAAGTGAGCCTAGATTATCTTATGATGCATGGAGATGAATATGAGTATAGATACAAATATGAGAATACATACGAGAAGATGATATTTTAGAATATATGAGAATATGGCATTTTAAGAAAAATGTAAATATAAGGATATGGTTTTTTTAAAAATATAGGACATGGAGACAAATAAATAAATGAAAAAGTGTTCAAAATGTAAGAACTTGTAGTCTTCCAAACCAAGAAATTAAAAAAAAATAGAAGTTGAATAGTCATCACATTCACCCATATTCTCTCCGTTTACAACACAAGTGAAAATCATATTTTTCATCTTGGGTTCATCAAGGAAGTGTTGTGCCATCTCAAGAGAATTGACATCTTTTACTAAGTCATACTTATTTTCATCCACATTTCACTTTTTTGTTCTCACATCATAGTATTGTGAATTTCTTCTAGAAAGTATCTAAAAATTGTTATGGATAAAGATCAAGTCTTGGTCATGCTTTGGAGTTAATTTGTTCCTTAAGCATAAATGGATAAACTTGTAAGTACTCAAATTCCTTTCACAACAAGAGGAGGAAGTAGGTTAGCTCAACAACTTGAATGCTAAAGGTTAAAGCATAGGGGCATGTGAACCATTTGTTGCCCATGAATGCTTTGGATTCATAGTATACCTATCATGAATTGCATACAGATAAGCAAATGGCCCACCTTTTGTAGAGAAAATGGCAAATTCTTTGGTGAGCTTGACTTGGTCTTCTTGATTTGGGAAAAATCTCATAAAACATATCATTGTTTCAATAGAGATATCACTATCTACATGTGAAGTCACTCAACTTGAGATCTCACTAATCCATTCATCACTATAGTATTTTTAAAACAAAAAGAAAGCACAAGGAATAAAGATTACATGGTTGATGGAAACTAAGGGATCAACCAATGGGGCATCAAGAGCTCTTTGATGAGTAAAATATTTTTCCATTTATTTCCTCTTATACTTTCCCTCTTAGGATGTTAATCAATTTTAATTTAGTGAATTGGTCATGATTTAGAGCTTAATTGAATTAATTGCTTAATGTTGGGTTTTGATATTGTTTTAGGTTTTGGGCTATAACTTAAGCTCCGGATGTTGGATTGGGTTGATCTTTATATGGTTGGAAAGTTAAGAGAAAGCTCTACAACTTTCATGCTGAGCAGAGCCCAATTTTGCCATTTGGAGTCTCAAAATTTACTATCAAGTTGCCTTAGAGTTTCTATCCATATTTGATCTTGCCACAATATTTGGGCTATTATTGTGTTATTTTGTGTGCCACTTTTGAGACATTTTTAGCTTTGTTTTGGGGCTATTTGACTATCTTATTTTCCTTATTTTTCTGATTGAACTAAGACTTGAGCTTGTCTTGTTTTTGGGCTATGTTCTAGCCAATATTTTAGGCCGACTTACGTAGTAGTTTCGTTTAGCCTATGTTTGGGTTGATTAATTGTCTATTTCTTGGACCTAATTAGCTTGTTTATTTGATTATTTGGATAGGTGTTTAGTTGGGCTTGTTTAGGGCTTGAACCCAACCCATAATTGAGCATAATTGTTATGAGGAGAGGCATGTTTCACTCACCATTTAGATTTGGCAAACTAAGAATTGAAGTGTGTTTTTCTTTGAGCAAGTGCTCTCTTGGGGTTCTTATCAGAACTTGAAGACTCATTAAAGAGTTTCCCCTTTATGGTGTCAATTTTCATCACTTATCAGTCTCTTTCTATCTTTCTAAAATGGCGCGAATATCCTTCTTTTTCTTTTAATTTTGATGCTGAATTTGTTGAATTGGGGATAGGTATATGGGCATTTCCAAGGGAGATCACATCAATGGCAATTAGTTTGAATTGCCTTGCATTAGAAAGAGAAAGAAAAAGAATTTTAAATTACCTTGAATTCAAGCTATATGCCAAACAATGAAGTTAAGTATTACTTTTACTCCAATGGCTAACAAGGATGTTGTGAACCATATTGAAAAAAGGAAGAATATTTACTTTGCTACTTGTGCTCATACATATAAATTGCCTCTTTCACCTTCAAAATCATACTATCCCACATCTCATAAACCAAACGAAGGGATGATCTATTAGTGTTGCACACTCTAATCACATCATAAATGGGCTTGGTGAAAGCAAGGATATAATCAACTTTATACCACCAACATTCATTAAAATCTTCTCCTTAACAAGTGACGCTTCTCCACTATGTTCTTCCCTCTATGTCAACCATGTCTCACTAATAACCATTGACTAAAGAGCAATCTTAATGTAAATAATATCCAAATACCAAATACGACTTTTATATAACCCCCTTGTGAAGTAAAAGAAGTTCTTAAGAAGCTAAAAAAAAAAAAAAAAGAATCTCATCTTCCTCTATAAAGAATTATTCCAAAAATTCTGAACCTAAGCTTTTCAAAAAACCTTATACTCTTAAGCATGACAACAATTGATGCAAAATGAGTATTGGCAATAGAGAAATTTTGAAGGAGCAAACTTATTATAAATTGCAAGCCTTAAGGAATGATTCATTATGTAATTCTTGATGAGCAAAGCATCCTTATGAATTTCCATAATCCAATGACACTCTTCATAAACTTATTCATTGTTCAAAACATTCTTAGTTGCACAAATGTTTTTCAAAGCAAGATTGAGGATATGGACAACATATGGTGTCTGTTAGCCTAGGTTACTCTAATTATATATTTTCCTTAGTTTTAATGTTGAAAAAGAATTTTAACTAACAATATATTTTATTATTTTTGATTTGTTTTGTAGGTTCAAAGAAAAATGATTAAAGAGATCTAAGAATAGTTTTAGAAATTATTTTATTTTAATAGGATCTTTTGTAAATAAATTTAAATGAGATTTGATCCAAATATTTTAACTAAACAATGAGGTAGATTCAAACCACTTGAAGAAAACAATATAAAACTTTTTTTACCTTATGAATCGATTCACACATCGATTCGTTGAAGAACTTGAGAAAAATGATATTTGAATCGAAGTATCAATCGATTCCTAGAGATATTTTGAAAAATTCTTTTTTTACCAAAGGTTAGGAAATATGTCTAAATCAATTTAGTAATTGATTCAAGATTTGTGCATAATAGACTAAAATTCGATTACCACATCGATTTATTAGTTGTAACCACTCTCAATCGATTCACCAATTGAAAGTTAGTTGTTCTATTATAGTTGGTTAAAGCAGTTATAAATGCCCAATTGCTTTCAATTTTCAACAAGTTTTTCACAATTCTCTTCATCCTTCAAGTGCAAAAATCTCTAAGAAAAAGAGCAAAACAAGTTTTCTCTTTGCCTCATCAAGTTTCTAATATCAAATCAAGAGTTTTTGGATCAAAGGTTAATTGAATTCATCCTAGTTATTTGAGATTTCATCTCAAACCTATGGTATTGTATTTCATAATCTTTCTTATTTCTATTTCTTTATTTGAGATTTCTAGGGATTTAGAAATATTGTATAGATTAGCAAGAGCCTGTCATAATTCTTGTGTTTTTGTTTACGTTTAGAATAGCCTGTTGTAATTCTTCTAGGTTAGCAAGAAGCCTGTGTAATTTCTTGCATTTTTTATTTTGAATTGGCTTTTCAAGAGCCTTGTTTAATCCTGATTGTTTTCTTATAAAGAGGTCTTTCGGTTGAGAAAGATCAAGCGGAGTAGACTTGAATTGCGGTTTCAATTCAAGTTGAACTAGTTTAAAAATTAGTGTCTTCAATTTCTTTTATGCTTCTATATCTTGTTGCGAAATTATTGTTTCTATCATCTTCACATTCATTGATTATTAATTTGCTACATATTTTAATAAAAGAGAATAAATCACCAACATGTTAAATAGTTAAGAAGAGTTCATATTAAAAAAGTGTATATTGATTCTCCAACGGGAATAGGGCAAGATCCAATTGTTTTCCACATTTTAATACTTTATCAGGACCATCAGTTGGTATCAGAGCTTTGGCTCTAGATATACCCATATTTTTCTTGAAAAATATTGATTCTAATTATTTCTTATTGCCTGAATGTCCACCAATGCACAAACCTCCTCGTTTCAATGAGGAATACTATACCTATTAGAAACAGAAGATGTGAGATTTTATTGAGGCTATAGATGTAAATATGTGGGAATTGGTAGAGGAAGGCTATGAACCCCCTAGGACAATAATTAATGGTGATGTAGAACTTAAACCTAAATCACTTTGGACAAAAAATGAAAGAAAGAAACACTTGCTTGCTACAAAAGTGAAATGGATAATTTCAAATTCCTTGTCACAAAATGAATATGAAAGAATTTCAAACTATTCTACTGTTAAGCAAATTTGGTACACACTAGAGATTGCACATGTAAGCACTTCATAGGTTAAAGCTTCAAAGGTGCATGTTCTTATGTCACAATATGAAATGTTTAAAATGGAGGAGAGTGAGTGAGTCTATTAAGGATTTGATTCAAAGATTCACTACTATTACTAACTATTTAGCCTTGCATGGTAGAAAGTTTGAAAATATAGATCTTGTTCATAAAATTTTGAGATCTTTGATTGAAGAGTGGTAGCCTAAGGTCACTGCAATCAAAGAATCATTGAATATGGATATCTCTACAGTTCAAAAGCTATTTGGCAATCTTGAAGAGCATGAGCTTGAATTGATAAGATACAAGAAGAATGGGAATGACAAAAAGAAAAAGACTCTTGCACTCAAAGCTACTGAATCAGATGAAGAAGAATCTGAAGCTGATGCAGGCACAATCAATAAAGAAGATGTGGCTTTATTGAGTAAGAAACTACAAAGAATCTTAAGAGACAAGAAAAATAAGGAAAAAAGAAAAACAACAGCACAAAGAAAGAATAATGCCAAAAGTGAGCAAGGAAGTTCAATCAGCACTATCCCTACTTGCTTTGAATGCAAAAAACCTAGATATATCAAGCTAGATTGTCCAGTTTATCTAAAGAAGCAATTGGAGAATGAGAGAAAGAAGAAAAAGACAATATTATAAAAAGTCAAATTTTATTGTATGGGATGATGAAGAGGCCAATACTGTTGATGAAGACGAATCAAAGGATGATGCCTTATTGTGTCTTATGGCCAGACACAATGACTATCTTGGGGTATCAAGCAAAAATCCCTTCTTTACTATTTCAGATAGTGATGAATCAAAGAAAGATTTTAATGAAAATAGTGATAATGAGAATTTAGATGATCTTTGTGTTAAGTTGCATGACTCATTAGTAGAAACTAAAAGACAATTGACTACTACTAAACATGAGCAAAACGTTTTGACTGAAAAAGTTAAGTTTTTAGAAAAAGAAAATGGTGAATTGATTGCCTTAGTTGAAAAGAATCATGAACAATGTAGTTTGTACAAATCTAAGATTGAAAGTTTAATAAAGAAATTGCAAAGTTTTTCTGACAGCAACAAAAAACTAGAATATATGCTGCAAAACTAGAAGTTTTCTTACAATAGAGCTGGTCTAGGATTTAGACAGCAAAATTATAGAAAGAATAAGAAATGGAGCCCTGTCAATATTACTTGTTTTTATTGTAATCACAAGGGGCATCATATTAGAAACTATTCTTTTAGAAATGGTACTTACCTATTAAAACTAAATGAAAGATTGGTATGGTTACTTAAATATACAACTGTTAGAAAAATTCCTGTTATGTCTACTAACACTAATGGACCGAAAAGTCAATGGGTACCACCAATGCTAGTATAAACTTCATGTTGTAGGGATGTGAGATACAAAGCACAAATTTATGGTTTGTGGATAGTAGATATTCAAGACATATGACTAGAAATAAAGATAAGTTCATTTGACTCACACCTATGAATGGAGGTAAGATAACTTTTGGAGATAACTCTAAAGGAAAGGTCAAAGGGATTGGTAAGATTGGTAAGTCTTCAGATTGTTGCATAAATGATGTTTTGTATGTAGATAGCTTAAAACACAATTTATTGAGTATAAGTCAGTTCTGTGATAAAAGGAATAAGGTTATCTTTAATTCCAATAAATGCTTAGTTGTAAATGGTAGTGATAACCAACTTAAGCTTGTAGGACACAGAGTTAATAATGCCTACTTATTTGATCTTAATTCTGAATTTAAATTAGACTCAGCATGTTTAGTTAGTTTTGATGATGATACCTAGATTTAGCAAAGAAGACTAGGACATGTTAACATGGAATTAATTGGAAAATTATCTAAGAAGGATATGGTATCTGGTTTTCCTAAACTAAACTACATCAAAGACAAAGCATGTGGTGCTTGTCAGAAGGGTAAATAAGTGAAATCCTCGTTTAAGTCTAAAAATACTATTCCAAATTCAAAACCCCTTGACTTGCTTCATATGGACTTAATTGGTCCATCTGGAATCCAAAGCCTTGGAGGTAATTCCTATGTATTTGTGATTGTGGATGATTTTTCTAGATTTACATGGACTCTCTTTTTTTCTCATAAAAGTGACACATTTCAAGCCTTTCAAAGACTTGTTGGTGTGATACAAAATGAAAAAGGATGTTCCATCATTTCCATAAGAAGTGATCATGGAAAAGAATTTGAAAATAAGGAATTCACTGATTTCTGTGGAATGCATGGTATTGCTCATAATTTTTCTGCACCTAGAACACCACAGCAGAATGGTGTTTTTGAAAGGAAAAACAAATGTTTGGGTGAAATGGCAAGGACCATGCTAAATGATAGCATACTTCCAAAGTCATTTTGGGCTAACATAGTTAACATTACATGCTATATCATGAATAAGGTATTTCTCAGGCCTATTTTAAATAAAACACCTTATAAACTATACTTTGGAAGAAAGCCTACTATTTCATACTTTTATGTCTTTAGCTATAAATGTTTTATACATAATAGTGGCAAGGATAATCTAGATAAATTTGATCCTAAATCTGATGAAGGTATTTTTCTTGGCTATTCTTCATCTAACAAGGCCTTTAGGGTATATAACAGAAGGATCTTGAAGATAGAAGAATCTGTGCATGTGATTTTTAATGAATTTGCTTTGGGTGATAACAGATTAAGTACAGAGGAAGATCAGCAAGACTAGTGGATCTCTAACTCTTCTCTAGCAAATCAATAAGGAAAATCAAAGGTATATGCTTTAGAACCAAGAGAAGAAGAGAAAAACTCCACTATATTGGACATTACACCACCTAGCTCTCCTAAAAAATCTTGGAAATTCATGGGAAATCATCCTAGAGAACTCATAATAGGAGATGCATCCAAAAGGGTAACATGTAGTAATTTGAAATTTTTTTGCAATTACTTAACTTTTATTTCTTTAATTGAACCTAAGAATATTCAAGAGGCTCTGCAAGATGATAATTGGATTTTGGCTATGCAAGATGAATTAAACCAATTTGCAAGAAATCAAGTTTGGACACTTATGCCAAAAGCTAATCATTATAATGTAATAGGGACTTGCTAGGGTTTTAGAAATAAACTTGATGAAAATGGAGTAATTATAAGAAACAAAGCCAGGTTGGTAGCAAAAGGATATAACTAAGAAGAAGGAATAGATTTTGATGAGACTTTTGCACCAGTATCTAGACTAGAAGCCATTAGAATGTTATTGGCATTTGCTTGTATAAGAAATTTTAAATTTTACCAAATGGATGTTAAAAGTGTTTTTCTTAATGGATACATTTTAGAAGATATTTATGTAAGCCCTAGGTTTTGAAAACCCCCTAAATCTAAACCATGTTTTTAAGTTACAAAAAGCCTAATATGATATGAAATAGGCACCTAGAGCCTAGTATGACAGACTTAGTAAGTTTTTAATCCAGAAAGGCTTTAAAAGAGGGATTGTTGATACAACACTTTTTACACTTGAGAAGGGTAAAGACATTTTACTTGTACAAATTTATGTTGATGAAATTATTTTTGGCTCAACAAATGAGCAATTGTGCAAATATTTCTCAAAGCTAATGCAAAACGAATTTGAGATGTCTATGATGGGGGAGCTGACCTTCTTCCTTAGCCTGCAGATCAAATAATCAACTAGAGGAATTTTCTTATATCAAACTAAATACATTGTTGAATTGTTAAACAAATTCCAGTTTGACAAATGTAAACCTATAGGAAAACCTATGAGTCCATCTTTGAAATTAGATAATGATCTAAATGGAAAGAGTATAGATGCTACTCTATTTAAAGGTATGATAGGTAGTTTGTTATACTTAATTGCTAGTAGACCTAATATTATACTTAGTGTTTATGTATGTGCAAGATATTAGACTAATCCTAAGGAATCTCATTTGTCAACACTTAAATAAATTTTCAGATATCTAGTAGGAAGTAAGAATTTAGAACTTTGGTATCCTAAGTTAGATAGTTGTAGTCTATTAGGATATTCTGATGCAGATCATGCAGAAAGTAAAATAGATAGGAAGAGCACTAGTGGTGCTTGTCAATTTATTGGACACTTATTAGTTTCATGGTCATGTAAAAAGTAAAACTATATTGCTTTATCTACTGCTGAAGTAGAATATATAGCTACTATAAGTTGCTATGCCTAGATTTTCTGGATGAAATAATAACTTTTAGACTATAGATTAAAATTTGAGAAAATTCCAATACTTTGTGACAACACAAGTGGCATAAATATAACCAAAAATCCTATAATACATTCTAGAACTAAGCATATTCAGATTAGACACCACTTTTTGAGAGATTATGTTCAAAAAAGAGATATTCCAATAGATTTTGTTCAAACAGATTTCCAATTAGCTGATATTTTCACTAAGCCTTTAGATGAAAGGAGATTTATATTCATTAGAAGAGAAATTATAATGATAAATCCTAAAGAAATTGAACAAGATTAGATACCTTTAACTATTTGCTTTATATTTTTTTCATTTTTTATTTGATTTGTTGTGTTTGATTTTATAATGCAAAATCTAACTTAAGCATCGGAGTTTCTTAAGTTTGTTTTGTAGGTATATAAATTAAGAGTTTAGTTTAGATAGCAATTTTTGGTTCAGTCCGATGTTAAAAAAAATTAATTGCTAGACACTGAATCAAATCGAGAATCAATTTACAATTTTTTGAAGGTTAATTTGAGTATTCGAATTGATTCAAACACTGATTTATAGCTCAAAAGTTTGCATTTCTAATTGATTCATGAATCAATTCATTGAAATTTTTAATGTTTTTGTATAAATCAAAATTTTAAAAAAGTCAATTTGTATGAAAGAATCGATTCCCTGATCGATTCTAACTAAAAATTTTATTCACAAATTCAGGGGGAGCTATAAATTCTAGCTAGAGTAACCTAGACTTCTTTTATTTCTTTTTGATGTTTTAAAAAGGGGAGAAAAAGCATAAAAGCTTCATTTTAGATGATTTAGATGATATACTCCCTTTAAAGTTTTTTTTACTTTGAACCTAATTTAAAATTGTTTACAACATCAAAAAGGGGGAGATTGTTAGCCTAGGTTACTCTAGCTATATACTTTCCTTGATTTTAATGTTGAAAAACAATTTTAACTAACAATAAGTTTTAGTGTTTTTGATTTGTTTTATAGGTTCAAAGAAAAATGGTTCAAGAGATCCAAGAATAGTTTTAGGAATTATTTTGTTTCAATAGGATCTTTTGTAAATAAATTCAAATAAGATTTGATCCAAATATTTTAACTAAACAATGAGGTAGATTCAAACCTGATAAATGAGCAAAATGCATATTATTATGTTGACTTTTACCTCTTGATTTGTTATTAATTTGTGACTTTTCTGCATTTTTTTGGTTATAGTTTAGTATTTTTACTGTGGTTTGTATTTCTCTTTGAAGGTTAGTAAAAGGGCTTGGAAAGGAGGATGGAAGCAGAAGTTCGAAGCATATTTAGATTAAGGAGAAGCTAGGAAAGAAGCCTTGTGAAGAACTCAACTCAATTATGATTGAGGCTAGAAAAATTGAAAAAGCCAGCATCGAACACGACTTGGCTATGTCCTAGGATATGACCATGTTTGGTGCACTCCTTAGCAACTCCTAGTGCGAAACATGGCCAGCCCGTGTCGCCAAACACAACCATGTTTTGGCCTCTATCATCCTGCCATAAAAGCTATTATTGCACAACCTGAAGCAGTCCTTTGATGGTTTTAAGATAGCTTATGCAGTTTTTACATTCTTAGGTGTTTTTTTTAGTAGATTAAGAGAGATTCTTGTGGATTAAAGTTCTTGTAAAGATTCTACTTTCTTTTCATCCTTTAACATATTGGTTTTCTCTTTCAATGTTCATCTTTACTTCTTCTGCATTGTTTTGAATATTATGAAGCTTTCAATGTTAATGAATTTGATTTTTACTTCCATTATGACTAAGTAGATTTTTATTCTAGGATTGGGAATTGTAACATTTTAATTATTTATATGTAAGTTGTCTAATAAAGATAATTAGGACTTGTCACTTCTCAGTGATCAAAAGAAATTTTAATTAACATAAGAAGAACTAAATTAGAGAATTTAGTGATTTCTTTATAGAGGATTTTTCCTAAGTGCAGAAAGTTTAGTTACTTAGAGGATTAATTAGATGAAGGTAAGATGAATTATTTAAGATAAATGTGACATCCTTAGTTATTTGGTATGTGTGATATTTAATGGGAGTAATTACAATACATAAACCCCTATAGAATTAAGGAAAAACTCTCACTTAGTGTTTAAGGACTTAATTGAAAGAAATGAGTGAATAAAGGGTATTTTAGTAATTTTATCCATATTTTTCCTTTCTTTTATTTAAGATAAATGTGACACTTTATGTATTTTGGCATGTGAGATATCTAATGGGGATAATTAAAATACATTAACCCCAAGAGAATTAAGAAAAATCCCTTAACTAGTGTTTAGGGACCTAATTGAAAGAAATGAGTGAATCGGGGGTAATTTTAGTAATTTTTCCCAGAGCTTCTTTTCTTAAGAGTGATTTTCGACCAAGTGGTGGTGGCTGGCTGCAAACCTTAAGGGACATGAGAGGAATTCCTAGAAAAGCCAAGGGCAAAAGTTGGAAAGAAGAAGACAATTAAACACTTGGACCAATTAAAATTAGCCATATGGTTTCCTCATTAAAAGACAATAAAAGCTCATCTTTCTTCTGCATTCTAGCTACCCGAAAATCAAAAAACAAAGGGCTAGGGTTCGGCCATAAGAAGGAGGGAAGCTGAGCTTGAGGAAAGAGAAAGAAAGCCGATCAATTTTGAGGTATTTTCACACCCTTTTAGCTTTTATTGTAGAAGAGAAAGTTGTAGCGCAAGTTGAGAGCATTCTTTTGATGATTTTTGTTTCTTCAAAGGTTGATTTTTGGTGTTAACATTTAGGGAAAATCAAAAAGCCTTGAAGGAAAAAAATGAGGAAGAGAGACTAAGAATTTCAGCAAGAAGCAAAAAAGAGGACAATACACCATTTTAAAAGGGTACCAACCATAGTTGTAGATCAAGGTAGCTAGTTCTTCCTTAAAACTTGCTTCTAGCAGCTAGTTTCTCTTTAGAACTGGCTTTATATAGCTTGTGTTTTGTTAAACTTGCTACTGTCCTATGATTAGTTGCATAAATTTGCCATTGAATGTATGCTGGAAAATTTGAT
>JANHAO010002727.1:0-27901 GCA_026873985.1 Saraca asoca
TGATAGGTTGCCCCTGCATTCTTAAGTTCGAAGGGCATCACTTTGTAGCAATACAGCCCATGATCAGTGATGAATGAGGTATGCTCTTTGTCTTATGTGGCCATTGGAATTTGATTATACCCTGAGTAGGCGTCCATGAACCTAAGCAATTCGTGTCCTACCATCGCATCCACTAGTTGATCTATGCTCGGTAAAGGGTAACTGTCTTTAGGGCATGTTTTTTTAAGGTTTGTGAAATTGATACACATTCTTCATTTCCCATTCTTATTCATAACGAGGACGAGGTTAGCCACCCAAGTGGGGTATCATGCCTCTCGAATGAAGTTATTCGCTAGAAGTTTGTCCACCTCTTTCTTAAGTGCTGTGTAGTGCTTGGCGGTCATCGATCTTCTCTTCAGGTAAACTGGCTTGGCCTGGGGGTTGATATTTAATCTATGTGACATTATATTTGGATCAATGCCCTCCATATCTTCATGGTTCTAGGTAAAAACATCCACATTTGCCCTGAGAAAACTCATCAACTGTGCCTTCATATCAGGTAGTAGGCATTTCCCTAGTTTAAGGCATCTCTGGTCATCCACCTCGCTCACTCATATGTCTTCCAGTTCTTCCACTGGTCCAATGGCTTGCTCAACGTCCATCTCTTAAGGGTCGAGGTCATAACTGACCCCTTTTTCGCTTGTCGCTCAGGGCTCTCCCCTGGACACAACATTTACTTTCTTCCCCTGTACCCCAAGTTTGATTGCTTCCTTATAATAGCGTCGGGCTACTTGTTGCTCTCCACGCATGCAGCTAATTCCACTTGGGGTTAGGAACTTGATGGTTAACATCCTAGTTGACGTTACCATGTCAAAATTGTTCATAGCAGGTCGTCCCAGCACCACATTATAAGCTGAAAGACAATCTATGATTAGAAAATCTACCATAACAGTTGCTTGCCTGTTGTGGTCTCCCAGAGTAAGTAGGAGTTTAATTTATCCCATTGGGAGTCTTCTGTCTCCTGTGAAACCATAGAGGGACTCAGGTGATGGGTCTAGCTGACTCGCGCTCACACCCATCTGGTCGAAGCACCCTTTGTACATTACATTTACGAAACACCCAGTGTCCACCATGATTCTTCTTACTTCAGCATTGTCGATTTTCACCCATATGACTATCACATCATTGTGAGGGTAATAGACCCCCTGTGCATCCTCCTTCATGAAGGAAATGTTGTCTGAAGTTATCTTGGCCTTCTTGGCGAGCCTCTCATACTCTACAAGACTCGTCAGAATGACACGTCTCATCGCTCGCACATAACGATCATACGATCGATTTGAGGTGCCTGCAATATGAGGTTCACCATGTATGGTAAAGATGGTCCTCAGGGATGGCGTTTCCTCATGCTTAGGAGTTTGGTGGCATTACAATGTAGATGGCTGTGGACATGGGGGTTACTGCCCCAGGGATCTCACCACATAGTCTCTAAGGAGGCCTCTTTTGATAAGGTCTTCAATGGCATCTTTCAATGCCCAGTAGCCTGATGTGTTATGCTCGAGCTCACTATGGTAGGCATAGAATTTATTACGATTCCTTTTTCCAATGGGGGTTTTCATCGACCTGGTTCTGTCAAAGTCTTTGTTATCTCTCTCCATTGCATAAATCCTATCTGGCGCATTCAACAGGACAGTGTAGGTATCATAGCGACGCTGATATTGAAATTGTTCATTTCAAGCCTTCTTCATGGTTCAGCCTCCAGAACCCCCCTTTTGGCTTTCCTTACTGCCCTCGCCTCTATTTCTTTTCTTGCCTCGGTGGGAGGTGCTGGTTTTTTCTTTCTTATTCGGCTTCTTCATGCTGAAGGTTTCCTCCCATCGAATCTCCTTGGTGGCTTGCTCATAAAATTCACCCAAGCTCTTAATAGGGGATTTATATATGTTCTCATATAATTTTCCATCCTTTCAGAGTCTCACTAAAAAACTGTGAGGATACTCTCATCAAATGGATTGTCCACGTTACTTACTTCTTGCTAGAACCTGACGATATAGTCCTTGAGTGATTTGTCTTTTCATTGGGGTGAGTTGTCTTTTTAGCACTCTGTATTGATTGAGAAACTTTGTTTGGCATTCCTCCCAACTCCTTATGCTGCAAGCCAAAAGGCTTCTAAACCATGTCCATGGTACTTCTTTGAGTGTGGCCAGGAAGACTGACATTTCACTAACAGGTTGGAGGTTTGTAGGTTCATCTGGACGTTAAAAGCATCCAGATGGCTGTAAGGGTCGCTGTCCCCATTGTAGAGTGGGATGGTTAGGATCTTGAATCTGTGGGGAAGGGGCTCTGCCTCGATATGGCAAGAGAGTGGAGTTCTCTCCTCTTGTGACTCTCGGTTCCCTTGGGATGCAGAGTTTTTCTCCACTTATTCCATCCTCTAAAGCAACTATTCGACCATCGGGTCTTGAGACTTTGACCATTGACTAGAGGTCTTTCGACTCCTTTCTTCTCGCTTACTGCGAGAGTGTCATTTGAAGTTCTGTACTTCTTGCTCCGCTCATGATCAGACAAGTCATGATCCGTCTCTTGCTCGTTGTCAGTTTCATACGACCTCTCACTCTTGTGCTAGCTTTCACATTGGTGATCATTCTCCCTATCCTCCTGATGACATTCAACCCTGGCTTGCTCTTCATGTTGAGGCTCTGACTAATGACGTCCACCCTCAGGTGCAACCACTTCATCTTGCCTTGGTGCACCTTGGCATGCGTCTAAGCTAATATTCGCACCATATTGGCTAGCTCCTTCACCATATTCTCTAACACTTCCTAGCGCCAGTCAAGTGCCTCTTAGCTTTGTTGCCAAGCTTGAGCCTCATCAGTTTCATAGACTACATGTTGGTGTTGGACAAAGGAAGTTGTGCCGGTGTTGGCACCTACTATAGGAGCAGCTGTGTCCCATTATTGTGCTTGACCTTCAGGTTGGCTAGTGGGAACTTCTGCACTCCTGGTAGCTTTTCCTTTTGCCATTGTGTTCGAAATAGCTTATCGGAGACTGAAAAATGAAGAATGTGTAGTGGAGACCCTCCTTCTGGTGCCAAAATATTGATACCAAAATCTGGTCAACCAATTGAGTTTAGTGTTACCCCTGGCTGCAAGCTAAGTATGACAGTAAACAAAGAAAGAAAGTAATAAAGAAGAAGAAGAAATAGCAACACTAGGAGTTTATCGTGGTTCGGCTAAAGCCAATTTGGCCCCTACATCCACGTTGATCTTTTATTATGCACTGGAGGGATTGTTTTTACAGAATATGAATACAACAACAAAGATTTCTCTAAATGAACAATGCTCTCTCTCAATATTGGCAGAGTTTCAGCATGCATCTATGCTCCTCCTTATATGGTGGCCTCCCCCTCTCTATTTATAGAAAGGGAGAGGGTTACAAGTGTAATTTCATAAGCAACAAAATGATAACTTCAACTGTTCCAGGCATCTAATGCTTGGCGCCGGATAATTAATGCTAGACAAATCATTATCAGATTTTTGGGGAGCTAATGTGTAAGTTTTGAGGTTGAACTGTCAGCAAGAAACGTGGGCCTTAGGTTGCTGACTAGGCTCCATACAAGTATCCATTGTTAGTGGGCGAGTTGGAAGTTGAGCGGGCTGATGGCTTTAGCTGATCTTATCATCTATACTTGGTCGCTCCTCCGAAGGTCGTGAGCTTTTCGCTGAGGGGTCGAAAGTCTCTTCAACAAGCTGCACCCTTTTGTCCTCTAGCTCGTACCCACACCTGGCAATCTGGGTCCTCGCTCAGCGACCTCAAACTTCGGCCTGGACCTCCATCGGTCTAAGTGAGCCTCCAATTGGACCTCGACCTAGCCTAATATGTGCTTCTGGAAAATCCCTATAACAGTTTGCTTATATGATATATATATATATTATTTTGCTAATTTCATAAAAAATAAAATTCTGTCTTTTAGGTAAATTGAGTCTCATGAATTGTATATATAAAAATGCAACTTGGACTTATATGGATGGACAAGGCAATACTTGAAATGTTTTACCTAAAGCTCTACCAATGTTAAAAATTGCATTACAAGACATGACAACACTTAAAATGTCTTTCAGGTAATTGATTGTATATTTAGGAAACTACATAATTTTTAGTTTAGATGTCTATACTTGATATTATGTGTTTATTCTTACCTGAATTATATATATAGAAATATAACTTGAACTTATACGGATGGACATGTACAATAATACTTGAAATATTTCTTACCTGAAGCTCTCATTAATATCAAAAATTGCATTATAGGAAAACACTTAATTAAAGAAGAAGTACAATTAAGAAAATTTAGTTAAAAAGTAAGTAAAATTATTATTATGTATAAGCTTATTGTTAAAATGATACATTTTAATTTTAATTTAATTTTATAATGTCTTGAATTTTTGGTTGATACAATAAAATGTTTAATGTTATTGAAATTGGGATTGTGTTGGGTGATTGTATGTTTTGGTTCAATATATGGTTGCTTATTCAAAAATGTAAATAGTAGTAAGTTTTTTATAAAAATATAGCAAGTTATCAACAGGTTCTAGTAAGAAATATAACTAGTATTAGGTTTTTTTTTAAGGTCAAAGATGTTGATTTTTTTTATGAATAACTGATGTCTTTCTATCAATTGAAGACATTAATTTTTAAAAAAAAATTGACATCTTTAATTGTCCCATAAAAAATATAAATTTTTATTAAAAATGATGTCTTTAGTTGTGATGTCATTTTTTTTATTAAAATCGATGTCGTTAGTTATTAGGAACGAAAGTGAGTTTCTAATAAAAATAAAAAAATTTTAATAAAAAAAGTTAATTATTCATAAAAAAATTAATGTGTAAAAATTTTTAAATAAAAAGGCATCAAGTATATATTAGAAATTAATATTTCTTATTTTACATGTTGGTTAAAAAATCATATGGACATCAAACTTTAAAGTAATGTGATATGTGTGAAACAACTGAAGTGTAAGTACGTCTCTATAGTGGAAACGAAAAGAACGATAAGATGTAACTGTAATGTGATATAGGGAAGGTTTTTGGTGTCAAATTGGAAACATGTTGCGTGCATTCAGATAGCTTATTTAATTTGTCAATTAAAAAAAAAAAGGCATGGTGTGCAAAGGGCATTCGCCATAGTGGATTTTGGCGGTCATCAACAACTTTCATGAAATCCATAATCAAATAAGTTTTGAGTTTTTCAAAATTTGTCTCAGAAATAACGTAATTACATATATAATAAATAAGTCAGTTCGAATTAAACCAAATTTAACAAGTAATGGAATGACTTATCACTTGTTAATAAAAAAACATACTAAATGTGGCAGTTAACCCACTTCACCATGCACCAGTATCATCTCTCTACAATCCTCCAAATCGTGCTTTTTTCAGGCACACCGTTATTGCTATACCTTGCAACCCAAAAGGTAAACTATTACCTCATCTCATGATGTATCGCAGTTGGACAGAGGCGAATCTGAATTTTTTTTTTTTGTGAGGATACACAAGAGACAAAGTTCTTAAGTCTTAACATGCAATTCTTTTATTCCTTATTTAGAATTATTAAAAAAAAGAATTCAATTCATTTAAAATTAATTTTATGTGTAAAATCGTTTATGACTGTAAATTCAAATAAATTGAATCTTAATTTTTTTTTTGTGATTTCAAACGAAAAGTTATTCTTTTTTATCACTTTCACTGTAGCTTATTGCTTCAGATAAAAATATACAATCTTGATATTCTCAGATTCTCTCTCTCTTATTTCTACTCTTACAACCTCTCATTAAAAGCATAACCCCACCTTGGATACCACACCCTCTTAGAGGGTGTGGTATTCCCATTTCTAAAAATGAAGTGGGTTTAAATTTATTAAAAAATATAAGTCTTTATGTAAAAAATTATTATATTTTCAAAAATTTTTTAGTCAATATACATATTTGAGCAATTTATATGTGGGAAAATGTTTCATCCACACTCTCCTATCTACATCTCCACCCACACACTTATCTCCCGTTGTAATGGGATCTAGAATTCTTAGTCCCTCTGAACTTCACTACAATGTAGGAGGATTTGAGTGAAGACGAAGATCGGAGAGTGTTGGTGCATCACTACTCTCGTATGTGCACTGCATATCTTTAGTATATACTCATTTAAAATTCTAAACGCTCTAGCTTGCTACTAGGGTAGTAGGGGTGGAATTGAGTTGGGTTAGTTGAGTTTTGACATTTTATAACATGACTCGATTAAAAGACATAAAGATGTAGTCGAGCTCAACTCAAATTTGATAATTTGCAAAACTTCTAGCTCAAGCTTGGCTAGAACAAAAAATTGGGGTTCAAACTTAACTCGATCCAACTCTATACTAAAAAATTTATATGTAAAATTTCACTCTTATAACTTGATTCGAGCTCAACTCAAGCTTGTCACTAATACAAAAGAGCAAAAAATAATAAAAATAAAAACATATAATATATAACCAAATTGATTATGAGTTAAACAAGTCAAAAAAATTTATGTTTTGTTTGATTAATTAAACGAACTAACTTTTCTAATTATTCAAATTCAATTAAAATGAACCATTGTCGAATCGAGTCAGTGAAACAATTGAGCAGCTCGACTCAACTAACACACAACTAGATAAGGAGTAATTCTTGGCCATAGACCCCGTCAACCAAATTCAAGATGCAGTGAATTGCGCCTTGAAGGTTTCTCTAATAAGTGATCGTGGTGTGTTAAATTCCAAATGTGATATCATATGTTCCCTATTCTTTAGTTTCAATGTATGATAAGTTGGATGGGAACTTAATGATAACAATTAGCAAACAAGTAATTAGTCCTAAAAGTATTCAACCTGATAGAATTGATAGAGCCAACAAACCTAAACCTAATTAATAGAATTAGGATTAAGTTTCACAGCAAAACAACGCCAATGGGTTTGCGTAGTGGTGGAAGTTATGATGTATATATGGCCATACCCACTCTAATACAATATTATTTTGCCAACTTTTTGAATTCAAGTTTTAGGATTTTTTTTGTTCTTTGTTGAAATTCTTGATCTCAACATCAATTATTTATCTTCGATCTAATTAAGAAGGTAAATTATTTGAGATGTAAATAAATTGGTTAAGGATATCATTTGATTTATTAGTGACATTAGACAACTTATCTCCAATTGATAAAATTTTGTCATAGAATATCAATATGGAAATTAAGATTCAATCTCTCTCGAATTTGTTAAAATTATTCCTTTTTTTTTTATATGCATGATGCCTATATTTGCCAAAATTCTTAATTAACTTATATGGAAAATTATTATGAAAAAAGTAAGGTTGTAATTCTTTTCAAAGAAAACTAGAATTTGTTTCGTGGGTTTGCATAGTCTTATTTTACTTATTTATTGTTATTTATCAACTATATTGTGAAAAACATCTTGACTTATCTTAATAAAATTTTGTGCAGTCAGTGAAGAAATATTTAAATTTATTCTAAAATAAAATGAAAAGCTATTTCAAAACTAACAGTTAGCCACTACTATAGAAATACACATACATGTCGACTATGTCACACAAACAATAATGATTTAGACTTTAGAGATCGACGCCTATCAGAGCGACAATGTATATTAGAACATTCTACGTTGATTTTCTAACTGATATGTAAAAAAGTCACAACATTGGTTTATTTTATGAACTGATGTCTTTTCTTTAAATATATTTTTTTAAAAAAAGTTACAATGTCGATTTTTTTATTGTACCAACATGTAAAACCACAAAAATGTTGGTTGTATATAAAAAAAAATTGATGCCTTTCGCTGTCTTTTAAAACAATGATATGCAATATTTTTTAGCTTCTCCATTTACAAAAACTTGCTGCTAGTTACATCATTTATGAAAACCTATTGTTACATCATAATTTATATACAAACAAAATTCCCAATATCTACATCTCCTAATTTTATCAAACAACCCCAACTAAAATCTTCAATCATCTAACACAATTCAAATTTCAACAACTTCATACATTTAATTGGATCAATAAAAAATTCAATACATTAAAATTACAAAACTAACATGTCAAAACAACAATTTGATACATCTATCCTTGCTTGATTCTTAATTGACATTTTTATTAGCAATGAATAATGGGGCTATTTCCTTAATTCCATATTCTCTTTTTCAAAGAAAACACTATTAAATAAAATATAATGTGATACAAACAAATGACATAATTTTCCTAACCTTGTCCTCAAAATTAACCTATTAGAGGAACTTGGTGCCACATATGACATTGCAATATCTAAGGCTTTTCTTACAAGATCTATCGTAAATTATCCTTTTAATCTTGAATCCACAATATTACCAATATCCCCTTATGGCAGCTGATGAACACAATGTATTTATATTTTATATCTCTTCATACTTACTCTGTTGTCATTTTTTATGCTTAATTGGATACTTAAAATTAATTTTGTGGCTTACTTAGTTTTTGTGTTTAATTGAACTTATTTTGTAAATTTACACTATTTTAGGATTTAGGCATATGTTGAGTTTTGGACCTTGTTCTTGAGTGATTCTTATGTCTTTGGAAAGCTAAGAGAAAGATCTAAATATGTTATGAAGAGTCCAAAGCTCAATTTAGTGGTCTTGGAGGTCAATTAAGGCCTAAAAGTTGAAATAGAGTGTTATCCTACAACCTAGGACCAGTTTTGGTATTTTCATCATAAGTGGAGCTCTACCCATCACTTTAGTACAAACTTAAGCCCATAGGATAACGAAGATCCATTCCCATAACTTTTATGAAGGGCTTGAGGTCAAACTACACCATTTTGAATTAGTTTCATGATTGTAGATTTAAGTGCTAAATTCTGTTACGAGTTGAACTATTCTGAAAAGCTGTCTTGATTTTTAGCCAATAAATTGAGCTCAGAATCAAGTTTTTATGAAAAATTAAAGCCATTAGACTCCTGAGAGACAAGGCTACATTTTATGTGAAGGAACCCACATCCAATTAGGCCTTTTTCCAACCTTAATCAATAGTTAATCAAAAGGTAGTGTAGTAAGCTTATAAATACTCCATAGAGCCACAATTGTAATAAATTTTAGAATCATTTTGTATTGTCTCTAATAGAGAAGGAGAGGAGTTTTGCTAAGGCAAGACTCCAGCCCTAAAAAGGTTTCTTCTTTCTTTTTATTTTTGTATTAATGTGCAGGTAAACTCTTATATCAATCCAAGGGAATTTCTATGCCAACTCTTTTGTTAATTATGAGATTTGCTCATAATTTCAATTTATTCCCAATTTGATTCTCTTAATTAATGCTTATAATTGTTGTGCATGATTAGTTAATAGGGCCCATTAATTAATTATTCATTGTAATTTACTACTAGTTGAATTTTCATAAACAATTTGTTATTATTTGTGATTGTTTGGTTGTGGGTAGTAATAGGATTTTAATTTGCTACTAGGATAAGTCAATTTTCACAGAGAATTGGGGGTAATTAGTTGAGTTACTACTGAAATAATTTAATTAATTAGACTTGATATTTTCATATCTTAATACTATTGGTAAATTGGTTGAAGTGCTAGGTTTCAACTGATTTAACAATAAGGGTCAATTGGGTGTTGGGTTTGATTGACAAATTTAGGAAGAAATTAACAAGAACTAATTAGGTTCTAGGCTTAATTAGTTTTTTGCCTAAGTGGTCGAAGAGTGAATGAAATAGTAGTTTCAAGAATCAATCATTGAATTGGTTACAAGAGTCCTTTAGATTGAAGCTTTTTCATTTGATTTTTCCTTCCTTTTTTATTTTTATTTGCTTTGCACTTAAACTATTTGATTAAATACCTATTCTAATTAGATATCTAACCCCCTATTTTACATATTAAACACATAGAAATTAATCACCGATTTTTGTGAATTTAACCTAGACTCGCCTTAACTATTAGCTTAGGTTGTTTTGCATTATTTTTACTGGTCATGATAGCTGTTAGTAGCATGGAATCAATGCATTTTACAATATGAGCTTTCTCCTTGATTTTGGCTAATTATTTCAAGCAAAACAACTCCAAAATTGAAGAAAATAAGAAGTCAAGTATGTTAAACTCAAAGTTAAAATCTCTTCAATTTAGGTGAAATTTTAAAAAATATTAATGGCAAGTAAGCATCTAGTTGATACTAAATAAATATTTAAAAGAAAATTGGTAATACCACTCACTGAAATTGTAGATACCATTGAGCTGAAGGAAAAAGTACTCTAACAACTACTTGGGTGTTACCTAAATAATGATGATAGTCATGATGATGACAAATTTATTTAACCGAACTAAGTAGGAGAAATTCTGCCCATTGATCTTGAATGCCATCAATTTTGCTTGAGTGTTAGGACTTTTGTACTACAAGTTTATATAAAACTAACATGTTAAAATCAAAAGATAAACATATAGGTGTTTACTAAACTAAAACTATTTATTACTCAATGTGGATCTTAGCCTTGCTTCATTTGAGTGATTATTTCACTCATATACCTCATAACAAAATATATGTATTCCATACTTTCTTTTTTATGACAACATTACAACAAATCAAATATGTACTCAAATAACCATTTTAATTCATGAAATTATTTTGATTATTATAAAAGGTATTTAAGATGATAAAACAAAACTTACTTTTACTTTGATTCATTTTATGTTACTTCGTAGACTAGAGCTGCCCATGTAATAATAAATCTTAAGATATCTATTTGATTAAATTCATGCAAAAAAACTAGTATATTAATGAATTACCTCATATATAAATAAATCCTAAAACTAAGCTTTATAAATTAAGTCACATGTCAACTAAGCTCTTAGTATCTTTGGGTGGTGCATATCTTATTGGATCAAGCCAGTACATGGAATTTCTTTCTAGATAAAGTGTGCACTGCATCCAATGACTCCTATAATATAAGTTGATAACAAAATTATCAAATAATTAAGAAATATAAAAAATAAATGCTTATTCATTACAACAATTAAATACTTACCCCTCAACAAATGATGCCAGAAAATATTGCTTTTTTTCTTCTTTCGTGGCTCTTCTTATGCATCATGTTCTCTCATCTTTGTTAGAGCCTACCATCTGAATTAAGAGTGGACATAGGCATCTAGTTCCAAGGTGCCACAAAGACAATGCAGATACCTATTATGTGCTAATATATGAGGTATCTCCTCTATGGCCTAGGGCTCAATGCCTACTTAGATTTAATTTTGAAATATATAATATATATTAAAATAAAGGAAAGATTTGAAAATTAAAGATAAACACACTTAACAAAATGCTAGATACATGATATATTTAACTCATCCATGGCTAAGATCTGCATAATGTGTCATGAAAAAAATCATATTCAAGACTTACGACCTTTTCATCCCTATGAATTTGGATAGAATCTTTATTGCTCATAATATTAAGTGTAACATATAACTTTTTGCAAGGTAAAGTTAATGTGCTTGGATCCATAGTCAGTAAATGCATCTATAGGGGCTACTTTGGCTAAGTTGGTTAAATAATTGATTCTTTTGTCTCACCACTCTCAACCTCATTAATCTCCTTCCCTTTCTACTTAGTCTTTGCTTGATGAGATACCTAATTCACATGTATGAAATTATGAAATTTAAATAATAAATATAATAAAATTATATCTTTCAAAAAATTTATTTATTAGCTAGAAAATGATATCTATGTAGCTAAAATGATCAAACTCTTTGGTTATGCAATGTAAGTCACATGTGCTTGGCCTATTGTGAGAACTTCAATCGTTGGCATCGATAATTCTGCATTATGATCCATGGTAATGTCAACGATGATTTTCACTTGATCCCTCGATAGTTTTTAGCAATGGAGTATATGGTTATTGAAAACCCTTGCAATTATCACTACACGATTCTTGGGGCCCCAATGCTAGATGATATTTGGCTATTTCTTATATAGAAAAAAAAATGAAATTGAAAAAGTTATAATGCTATTTTTCATAGAAAATATTAGAAACTATTTACATAATAAAGGCACTTTAAGCTTTTAGTGATAGTCATTTACCTTTAGGAGCTCTGTAATTAGGTCAAGGCTTGCAACACAATTAGCTTTCGTGTTGTTAGGTAGGGGAGGAAGGTTTGTGTCTACCTCATGATCATTGTCTACCTATATATGGATGGATGGTTGAATGCCCATCTTCTTAAGGAAGGTCATCATCTTTTGTTCAAAGTACTCTTCCATCTCAACTTAGGTCTCATCTCTCACTTTTTGTTCCATTTGAGTAGTAATCTGTCTAGTAATATCTTATAGGTTCTTCATAGATACTACTCCACCTTGATGACATTTTGATGACTCAAAATAAGCCTTAATTCCCACCTTCCTCCAATGCCGTTAACACCATCAGGATGCTCTTTAGTTTCTAATGCAACTGCTAATATGTCCTTTTCTCCAAATGGAGTAAAATCTCCTTGGAAGGCCTGCTATGTGAGAGAATCATGTGGTATACAAATAATAATAATAATTAACACTTAATATTTTCGATGTGTTGTTAACTATGACATCTCTCTTAGGCACTTAACACTTATTAATTACTTATAATTTTCTTTACAACTATCATACTCTTTTGAGTCGTATGTCCATCTTTTGTATTGACTCTAGCTTTCTTCCATAATTTAGCCTAAGATATGGAAAAAGATGGTGAATCAAATCGAGAAGCTAGTTGTTCTGCAAGCTTTTTCTTTAACAAGGTTTACTTTAACTTGACATATTTACCACGAGACAACCAAATTTATACTTATTTTTTGATTGTCTCTCTCTATTAGTTGCACTTATATACTATTAATAAAAAAAAAATAGTTCATAAGATGGTCAAATAACTCTTAGTAGTTGAAAAAATAGTTGGTAAGATGGCCAAATTCATTTGAAAATTCTTAAACTAACAACTTGATACAAAGTTATCCTATACTTTTTAATTGAGGAAGTTATATTTTTTAAGAGAGTTTTTGTCATTGTTCCTCTTCACGGTGATATAATCTTTTATCAACCTTGTCTTGAAATCCATCTACCACACCTTCACAAGCTTTATCACTTCTTTTCTCCTTCTAACATCAACATCAAAGGTAGTCTATAAGATAAAACACACATAGATTATACTTGTATATAATTATTCTAAGAAGGTAGCTATGTATATCTTGAACACAAATTGAAGATAAGTAATATTTATTAGGACATCCTACCAAATGCTCTCCCTAATGTCTTTTGGTATTTGTTTCCAGTCCTTAATATCAATTGGCAATTTGGTGTGTGATAACATCTCACTGTAACTCTTGTATTTAGATGCACTGATCCTAATTACCTAATCCCTAGCATTGAATTCAACTTTTATCTTCTCTCCTATGCTACGCATTAGGGTCATGTCTGTCATAAGTGTAGCACATTTCATGCCCTTGTCACTAGGACCACTATGCTTAGGAGGATCCATATGCCTATTTTAAAAAATAAGAGAAAGATGTTAATCACACAATTATAAACTACTAATTAAATATAAGCATATAAACTAATAATGTTAAAGTTGTCTATATATATGATAAACAAATATTCAAATGTAAGTATTTAAACTAGTAATTAAGAAGTTGTCTATATAAACACAATTACCTTCAATTTTTCTTGTGAATTAAGATCCAGATAATGTTTAATTATAACCTTATGGTGTGTTTTAATTCGTGGCATGAGGTTACTAAGCTTTGGCATTTGATGGGACATATAAGTAGTAGAGATGGATTGCATTTTCCTAAAAGTATCAACTAATAAATAATAAAATTTCTCTAAACTAATAGTTCAACATTGGGTATATAATTCAACATTGTAAACAAATGGTTACTAGGTATACAAAAAAATGAAACCGAATAATAATAAAAATTACTTGTTAACATAAATAAAGAGTGAGTCACCGGAAATGATATTGTTGCAAGACGAAAAAAGAGGGTTAGTTATTGCTTCCTTTCTTCACAATAGTGCCTTTGCATTGTTGGAGATGGACTTTAGATGAAGAAGAAAGTAAGTTAGGTTTAAAAGCAGCAAGAAAGGGAAAGTGAGAGTCAGGTCTACAAAAATTAGTTTAAATTACACAGACATTAGGCATTGGTTCTCTTGTAGGAATCAACGTTTAATATTATTGAAATCTATGTTAGTTCCTCATAAAAAATTGATATCTTAATTTTCATCATATTTAAATATCACTACTCCTATATATACATTAGGGTTCCTATTATTCAATAAGTAATATTATAATAATTTATTTTTTATATTTTATCCCAATATTTTGTTTAATTTAGTTAACCAAATGAATTTATTTTTTAATTATTTTGTCCATTTATAGATAAACATACATTTCCATAAATAAACCCAAGGCTAATTATTGTTTGAAAAATATTCATTAAATAATATTTAAATACTTGAATTATTTTGTCTATTTAAATACTTGAAAATTTTCTTCAAAATTGTCAAACAAAATATTTTAAGAATTTTGAAGTTTTAGTAAAAGGAAATTATTGATTGGAATAGAAAAAATTAATGATAAGATAATATTTATTTTTAAAATTTTCTTCATTCAAACAAAAAATTAATTCAAAATTATATCAATTTTTTTAATAACAACCGGTATTTTAAATTTCATCATATTGACAAGAAAACCACTACTCCTATATGTACGTCAGGGTTCCTATTATCCAACATATATTTAGTGATGCCATTTTTGCCTTTTGTAGTAGTGAGCATAGTCAATCAATTCTACAATCAAATAACATTGAGATGTTGTTTGGTATGCATGAAAATATAGAGGGATGAAAATAAAAAGGAATAAAAAGAAGAAAGAAAATGAGAATGTGAATGTTTTCATTCTATATGTTTGGATGGGAAGAAAATTAAGAGGAATAAAACAAGAAAGTTATGGTGTGTTTGTTTGTGTGTTCATTCTCTTACTTGTTAAAACAATTATCTAGCATAAGGTTTAAAAACAATTTAAAAAACAAAATAAAAGGTGTTTGACAAAAGTATTCTCAAAATAGTTTTAATTACAATAATGCTATTAATGAAGGGCCTATTCTCCTTGTTTTTGGGTTGTTTTGGAAATAAAAAGCAAAAACATCTCAAAGTTGTTTTTGTTCTTTCTATTTTTAAAAACTATAAAAAACACACATTTCAAGTTATAGTTTTTAAAAATTGATTACAATAACAATCATCCAAACATAAGAGCCATTTAATTGACACAAGAAGTAAGTTTCCATGGAAGGCTGAATTTTTTAGGAAGTAAATTCTCTTGTCAGCTTCCTAGGAAAACTCAAAGTTGTTTAGTTGATCATGGGAGTTAAAAGTTCCTATAGGAAGTTTTTCTTACTTAAAGGGAAGGTAGGTAAGCAATTTTTCCCATTTCGTGGTAAGTAAAACTTCCCAAGAAATCCTACATGCTTTTTTTTGTTAATCAGTGGTCAACAAAATAACACACTCATCTGCTACTTTCTAGGAAGTTGCACTTCTCACATAAATTTTATCAGCCAAACAATCTCTAGGTTTTTTGTTATTAAAAAATAGTAACAAACACACTCTTAATACTTTTTCCTAGTTGGTTTTATTGAAAAGTAAGAGAAAAGAAAATTTGATATGTTAAAAAGACACCTTATGTTTAAATTATGCAATCAAAGATTACACTATAATTTTTATAAGGCAATACAATTGACACAATCATTTATACATATTTACAAGCATACACATAACATAATTTGAGTTAAATTAATTTCATTAACTATAAAAAAAAATAAAGTCAATTAAAACAAAATTATATCATGTATACAAAGAAAAAAAATAGTGATGATCAATTTTTTTAATTGTTTATCATTTTAGAATAATTTAATTTGTAAATTGTTGCTCCTTTAACAAAAGAAATTGAAAATATTAGATTTCTATTGTTACTTCCTAACAATGATTAGTTATTAATGGTGGGATGATGATCTAATGATATAGAAATAAGGAATTAGAGGAGAATTTTGGAAGAAAAATTGTTTTAACCAATTTTCATCCAATTTTTATTTCAATTGTGGAATGAAATTTTGAAGGGGGACCCACTATGATTTTCATTCCCCTCTTCACTCTCTCCTATTTTCAATAGGGTATCCAAACAAATGAAAATGTTTTTCATCTTATTTTCATTCCACCTAAATGTTTTGCTTCCCATTTTCATTTATACCAAACATAGCCTGAAAATATTTATTCATTTGAAAATTAAAATTTTAAAGCATATAATAAAATATAAGGATTAGATTATGAAGATATTGAGACATGCAAGTTCAAAGTTACAATGTACTTGAAATCATATTCATACAAACAAATAGATAAAGTTGATAAAAGTATCACAAAAATATAAGTCGTGAAGAAACTTCTTTCATTGTGTAGGCTCATTTGCATTAATTTAGGACATATACTCAATTACATTCATGAAAAATATCCCATGTATAAGTTGTATCACTGTACTTAGTGAGGAACTAAATAGGCAAATAAAAATTAAATTAACATTGGACTTTTTGGTATAATTAATTTTATTTATATAGGCCCACAAAATATCTTCAAAAAATAAATTAAGTGGCCTATTTATTTAAGTTTAAATATGTGGTCCAAATATGGTCTATGTTTGGGCTCACTACTTGTCTATTTATGAAAGTCCATATGTTTAAAATTGACTTGGACTAATTGGTCTTCCATTCTATTTTCCCATGTGTTAAATAATGCTTTCAAAGAAAACATTTGAATTAGATAACTTATTTTTTATGATGACCCTTTGTTGCAAGCAAAGTAAAATAATTGAATCTATTTTACATAGCTAAAGTTTTAATATTAAAATAGGTACTACCTATAGTTAGTTCAAACCTTTGGACAAAGCTCATAAAGTTTATTTATCCTTTGGTCCATATTAAAGTACTTAATGTTTATTATATTATTATATGGTCTTAAGCATGTACTACAAGTAAATTAATTAAAAAAAGTTATTTTTAACTTTTTTGGCATCAACGGTAGTTGAACTACACCTAGTTTCATCATTATATTTTTTCTCTTAATTTTGTAGAAGCTAACATAAAGGAAATTATGATTCCACCCAGAAGAGCAAGCTATGTGCTCTTTTGTGCTGGAGTAACCAAAATGGGATAGTAGTGGCTAGTAAGGCTTACCTCTCATCCAAATAAGCTTAACCTAACAAGGATTACTTGAAGAAAAAGTAAAATTGCTTGGAGACCAAGTTTTGGCTCATCAAAGTCTTCTATAAATAAGCTTTTTACCACTTGAAGAAGATACACTAGGTATTTGCTCTCAAACTCGCTTACGTTCTCTTTAAATGCTTTTCAGGTTCTAAAGTTCTTCTTCTACTCTCAGTGCTCAAACTTGCATATCTACTCTTAAGTGTTTAAGTCTTGGTTGCAAATCTCTTTAAAAGGTTTCGATAAAAATCCTTCTTGTGAGGTATAAGTTAGATATTAAGAGAAAGAGGGAGTCTTTCTTGGTAAGATCTTGATAGCTTAGGTTAAACTTTGTGATTGTGATAAAACTTGGTAAAAGGCTCTTGTAAGAAGAACAAATGTGATTATTGTAAAAGAGGTGATTGTGAGATTAGATGGTGTAACTTATCTGCAACAAGTAAATACCTCAAGTGATCCATGGTAGCTTGAGAAGAAAGAAACAGACCCAAAACATATTTTCTCTTAGACAATCAAGCTGTTATAAAAATATCTTTATCAATTTTTCTTATCCATATTCTATTATTTTATTTGTTAAGTTTCAAATTCATTAAAATATTTTCTACAAAGATATATTTGATCAAATAAATTGATTTACTTAAAAATTTTATTTTGTAAAACCAATTCACCCCCTCGTGGCATACTAACTCTATCAATTAGTACAAGAGAAAGTCTCACTTTTTTAAAGTTTAACCACTTTGTGAGTAAAGATCTTGTAGGTAATGGAGCTCTATGGCCAAACAGATGGACCAGAGGAACACTCAACAACCAAAACTCCACTCTTTGGTAGAGTCAACTATGACTATTGAAAGTTTAGAATGATGATCTTCATCAAGTCCACAGACATAAGTGTATGGAAAGTCATTAGAGAAGGATATAAGATACTAATTATATATGAAGTTGAAGGCTAGCCCACAAGCCTAGAAATGACCAGACAGAGGATGACTACAAGAATGAAGTAATCTATGCAAAAGCCATGAATGCCATCATGTGTACCATAAGCCCCGATAAATTCAAAAAGATCTCTAAATATGCTATGATAAAGTCTTCTGGGATAAACTAGAAGTCACCTATAAAGGAACTAAACTAGAATAAATATGCTTGTGCATGAATATGAAATATTCAAAATGAAAGAAGATAAAAAAATAAAGCTTATATTCGAAAGGCTCTCCACCATTGTGATTGATCTTCATAATCTTGAAAGAATCATTCCTAAAAGGGAACCTATCATGAAAATCCTAAAAATTTTGCCTAAAACATGGCAATGTAAGGTTGATGCAATCCAAGAAGGAAACAATCTATCACTTTTTTCTTATGATAAACTAAAAGGTAAACTCTTAACATATGAAATAATATACATGAGAGAAGATCATGATAAGAAAAAGAAGAATATTGCATTCAAATCATTCTCTAAGGATGAAGATAAATATGAAAATGATGTTAATCAAGAAACAAAAAGTCAAGATGAAAAGATGATCTTGATGACAAAACATTTCTTCAAATATATAAAAAGCAATGTGGTTTTATATCTAGACTACTTTAGAGAAGAGAACAATTCAAGGGTGGTGAAACAAGTAATCAACCTTTGACTTGTTTTGATTTGGTCATAAGGAGAGTATGATTAAGAAGAAAGTTCCAAAAGAAACCAACTAAGAAGAAAGCTATGGTGGTTGCTTGGGATGATGAAAATATGTCATCTGAAATCATAAACTTTTACTTTATGGCCAAAGATCAAGAAGATGAAGTAACAAGTAATGAATTTGATTCTCCTATAACTTATAATGAAGTGCATGACTCTTTTGATAACTTGATAGATGATTTTCACGAAGTTTTGACAAAATATTTTTCAATCGTTGATGAAAAATCTTCTTTAGTAAAAGAACTAGAATCTTTGAAAGCAGAAAAACAAATTTTGATAAAAGAAATAGAGTCTTCCAAAAAGGAAAACAAATTAGTGACAAATAATATAAAGAGTTTGAAAATAGAAAATAGTAAAACTAGATCCAAGTTAAAGCATTAGTCTTCTAATATCAAAAAGTAAAATAATTTTTTAAAAAGGAAGATAAATACTCTAGCTAATGATCTTGTACAATTTATCAAAGGAAAAAATAACTTGGATACCCTTCTAGGAATATAAAGGTATTCTTTAGAAAAAGAAGGATCAAGATACTCCCAAACAAATAATTAAAAGTATTACAAAAATTTCTTTATGAAAGCATCTATTCATCAAGTCCTTATACTATTTGTAATTATTGTGGAAATAAAGGACATATATCATCTTCATATGCTATAAAGAAAAGAAAATATATGAGGGAAGAACAAATTTGGATACCAAAAATGGCAATAATTATATGAAGGTATCAACTAACCCCTAAGGACCCAAAAATGTCTGAGTACCTGAAAATATCCAATTTTTTGTTGAAGTGTATCTTAAATCCTCAATTAATAAAGATGACTAGTTTCTATATAGTTGATGTTCAAGATACATGACAAGAGACCTAAACAAGTTTTCCTCTTTTAAGCTAATAAATGGAAGATACGTCACCCTCAATGATAACACTCAATGCAAGATCATAGGCATAGGTAAGATAGCTATGGGCTCTACCTCTATTGATACTATTAGCTTGGTTGATAGTTTTAAACATAATCTTCTTAGCATTAGTCAACTATGTAATAAAGGTTGTAAAGTTATTTTTGAATCATCTCATTGCATAGTTCAAAACAAAAAGGACAATGATATTTATTTTATTGGAAAAAGAGTTTATAACATGTATGCTTCAAAAATGAAAGAGATTTATCAAATTCAATTAAATATCTTGCATCCATACACGATGAAGTTGGTTATGGCATTAAAGACTTGACCATGCTAACATGCATCTTATTTCAAATCTATCCAAAAAGGACTTCACCCATGTCAACAAGGCAAACAAGAAAAATTATCTTTTCAATCAATAAAAGTGGTTTCAACATCTAGACCTTTAGAACTCATTCATATGGATTTATTTGGTTCAATAAAAACCTTGAGTTTTGGAGGAAAAATGTGTAGTCTTGTTATAATAGATGATTTCTCTATATTTACATGGGTATATTTCCTTGCTCACAAAGATGATACTTTTGAAATTTATGAAAAATTTTGTAAGAAAGTTTAAAATGAAAATTGTGTTTGTATAGCCAATATAAGGAATGACCATGGTGGAGAATTTAAGAATTTTTGTAAAAATAATGGAATTGGGCATAACTTTTTCTTGTCTTAGGACTCCTCAACAAAATAAGATTGTGGAAAGAAAGAATAAGACATTACAAGATATGACTAGAACCATGCTTTGTGAAAATAATTTACCAAAATATTTTTGGGCTGAAGCTTTTAATACTTCTTATTATATTTCTAATAGATGTTTCATAAGACATATCTTGAAACACACCATATGAACTTTGCATGGGAAGAAAATCTAACATTGGCTACTTCTATGTATTGGATGTAAATGCTTTATTTTAAATAATGGAAAAGAAAAATCTTGCGAAATTTGATTTAAGAAGTAATGAAGGAATTTTTGTTGAATATTGAACCACAAGTAAAGCTTATAGAGTATACAAGAAAAGAATCCTTGTAATTGAAAAGTCTATACATGTTGTATTTGATGAATCTAATAAATCATCTTTAAAAAAGTAACTAGACAAAGATGAAGAAACAATCCCAACCAAGTAGGATCCGAAAAAAGAAGCTCATCCAAGCAAGAAAAGTCAACCCAATACTTAAACTCTAGTGAAGTAAGATAGTTACTCTTTCGTGCTTAATAAAGAGAGAGAACCTCTTTCTAATCAAGAACAAGAAAATAATGAAGTTTGTCAACGAGAAAGTGGAAATCCACCGAGGGGATGGAGACATTATCTAAGTTATCCACATGACTTTATCACTGGATATCCATCCCAAGATATGAGAACTAGATCCTTTTTCAAAATAAGACTAAATTGGCTTTACTTTCACAAATAGAACCAAAGAATATACAAGATGCTATTAAAGATAAAAGTTAGGTTAAAGCCATGCAAGATGCACTCAATCAATTTGAAAAGAATGAAGTATGGAACCTTTTACTTGAACCATTCAATCATTAGAACCAAATGGGTATTTAGAAACAAATTAGATGAACAACGTAAAATTGTGAGAAATAAGGCAAGGTTAGTAGCTCAAGGGTATAATTAACAGGAAGTTATTTATTATGATGAGATTTATACACCTGTAGCTAGACTTGAATCTATTAAAAATGCTATTATCTTTTGCATGTTTCAAAATTTTCAAACTTTACCATATGGATGTAAAAAGTGATTTTCTAAATAGTTTTCTAAATAAGGAAGTTTATGTAAAACAACCTCCCAATTTTTAAAAAGAAGAAAAGGCAAATCATATTTTCAAACTTACCAAATCCTTTTATGGTTTGAAGCAAGCTCCTAAAGCATGGTATAAAGGGCTGAGTAAATTTTTGGTGGAAAATGGTTTTGTAATAGGAAAAGTTAATATAACCCTTTTATTAAAACCATTAAGCATGATATATTAATTGTCCAAATTTATGTGAGTGATATTATCTTTGTATCTACTAATGAGCTTTTATGTAAGGAATTTTCAAATCTCATGAAAGGAGAATTTGAAATAAGTATAATGAAAGAGCTCATATTTTTCCTTAAACTTCAAGTAAAACAAACCAAAGAAGGAATCTCCGTAGATCAAGCAAAATGTACAAAAAAGCTCTTCAAGAAATTAGGGTTGGAAAATGTAAAAACTCTTGGTACACCTATGAATCCATTCATTAAATTAAACAAAGATGAAAAATGGTAAATCGATTGATAAAAAGCAATATAGAGGTATGATTGGCTCACTTCTTTATTTAACCATAAGTAGATCAGATATTATGTTTAGTGTATGCATGTGTGCTAGATATTAATCAAATCATAAAGAAATTCATTTAAATGTTGTTAAGAGAATATTTAAATATCTACTCAAAACAAAGAAGTATGGCCTTTGATCTCCCAAAGATAATTCCTTTGACCTTGTTGGATATTTAGATACTAACTTTGTAAGTTATAAGTTAGATAAAAAAAAAATGAAAGTGGAGCATATTGTTTTCTATAACACCTTAAAAAAAATTGATGATGCAGGAAGGACTAAAGTGAAAACCTTGTAAGGACAGAATTGTAATTTTTCATTTCGATTGGCTTATCTTTAAGTTAGTGAAAAGTCTGGGGGTTAAAATGCAATTTTGCCCATTTCCATTTCAGTATATATTTTTCTCTGGCCCGGCTTCTCCTCCTCATGTGTTCTAGATCCTTCCTAAAGCTAGCCTCTTTCTACTCGCCAGTGAAGCACATTCGGCATCCTCCCTTCTGGCAGACTCTGGTGAGCTCTGGCGTTCCTGTTGACAACCTCCTTCTTCTCCGACACTATCTTCTTCTTTCCCTATTGCTTGAAGCTCATCCATTTCACTACTTCATTTTTCGATGACTTCGTTCCTCTTGGTGATTGCCACCGTCCAACGAGCCAACTACTGATCTTCCTCTTTTGGATGGCCACCTCCCTTCCTCCTTCCAGCACTTCCAGCACTTCCTCCTTCTCTAGCCTGACATAGCTCTCTCTTTCCTTTCTCTAGTACTGTTTGACCAACACCTCCACCAGCACATCGACGACACTTCAACTCATGGTGAGTTGTCCACCAGCACTTCAAACTCCAGTAAGTATTCCTAGATCATCGGATTTATGCTATAGTAATCTTACAGCTAGTTTCTCAAGATACTTATGTTGGAAACCCTTTGTAGTGTAGTTCGGCCAGCCACCATCGGCATTCCAGCCAGCGACAAGTTTCCTATTGGTACTTCATGAAGTGGTAAGCAATCCTAGATCATCCAATTTATTTCGTAGTACCCCTATAGCTAGATGTCAAGAAAATTGTGTAAAAACTCAAAAATTCAAAGTTGATGAAATTGGAAAATTTTATTGTTATTTCACTTCAGATATATTTTTGATAAAATATGGAGTTTGTAAATGTCCAAATTCTAAGAGTTCAGCAGATTGGAGGTGACTGGATAGTCCCATCCTTTGCAAATCCTATTTTGTTTTACAAAGTGATTTGTTAGACAATATGTTATGAATTTTGACAAATTAGATTTCTGGTGATAATTTATCTTGAATTTTGTTTGCCTTTGGAATATGACTTGTTAGAAAAGTTATGTGTTTTACCTTAATTTTGAATATTATGTTTTGAATGGAAATGGTTGTTTTGGAAGCTTTTAATACTAACAAGTTTATCTGAATGAACTTCTATTGAAATTGTGAATGATTTGCCATGATGGAAGTTTTACAAATTGAAATAACTTTGTTATTGGAATGTTAAGATTTCTAAACAATTGTTTGATAAGAGGATCCATTCGTAGTTTCCTGAAAACCTATAAGTGCACTTGTGACCATTTATTCTGTAAGAGAAATAAGAGGGAGATATGTAATCAGATGATACATCTAATTGGTGTGCTTGGTTGGATATGGAGGGTTTTGTTGGTTCTGGTTACCTGTAGGAATTTCCTTGGATCCTATCAGTAACAGAAGGAATAAATTTCGTGAAACCTTTGCTATATGGAAATTGAAGAAAAATTTTAGAAGTTTTGTTAATTCCTTAAATGTGTGTTTTTTTTTTTGGAAAAAGGAATATGTTTTGTAGTGTTTTGTTTTGATGGAAAATTTTGTATTTATAGAAAATTTATTTTCTAAGAGTAAATGTTTATTGTCAAATTTCTAGAAAATATAAATAAGAATTAAACTATAGTTTTCTATAGGATTATCTACTCACTAGGTTTCATTGAAACTTACTTCTCTTCTTTTTGTGTATTTCAGAGATAAAAGATAACCCAGTTTCCCTCTGTCCTATCAACCACTGTGCGCAGAGATTAAAAGGTATAAAATGGTACAATGATTTGGCAGTTGGATAGGAAAGCATTTTGCATGTGTTTGAGTCCTGAATGCCCAATAAGTGGTATAATGTTAGTCTGGGCCATTGTGTATCTGTTCTATTATTGTATATGTTTTGATGGGCATGTAGCCCTTGATGTTTTCTGTGAAGGCCTTATGGCCAGGTGTTTGAAAAATAGAGGAAACTTTATCAAATTTTTGTTAGAATTTAATATATAAATATTTCATCATGGATTGATGTCATTAGCATGTCACTTGCATTGTGAGACTTGCAGAGGGTTTCCTGATGGAAAGAGGTTTCTTGATGGTGACCTTCTATGCTGGTCACGTGCTAAGGGTTGGGACGTGACATTTTCTAAGCCAATGCCTTGTATCATGGCAAAGCAAAAAGCAAGTCTCAATTACACTTTCAATAGATGAAGTTGAATATATGGTTGTTGGAAATTATTGCACTCAAGTCCTATGAATGAAAAGGCAACTTGAATATTACAGTTTGAAATTCAATCCTATTCTTATTCTCTATGAGAATGTAAGTGCTATTAATTTAACAAAAAACCTTATTCGGCACTTTAGAACTAAGTACATTGAAATTAAACACCATTTCATTGGAGACTATGTTCATAAAGGGGATATTGAGCTTGATTTCATAAGCACTAAAAATTAGTTGGCTGACATCTTCACAAAACCTCTCAATGAAAATAGGTTTTGTTTTGTTAGAAAAGAATTAGGAATAGTAAGTTTTAATTGATATTTATGTGATTTGTCTAAATTATATGTTTGCTTATGTATGCATTTGACATTACATAACTTATCTTATAAAAGTTGCACTTAGAAAATAGGATAAGGTGATAAAGCTACAAAAAGGCAATTCCTTTGCTTCATCAAACTTGTGGGAGTCTAACAGACTTCTTAAAAAAGTCAAATTTCTTTTAGGCCAAGCCCATTGGATCATTTTGTGCCTCTTTAGACTAAGTAACCAATACACCTAATTGTCCAATCAATAACCCTCTTTTCCTACAAACAACTTAACACTAGCTTTTATTATCCAATGGTTAATGGAATTGCTTGTTATTAATTTACCATTAACCTAGATTTACTTGCATCTTTATCTATAAAACCCACTTCACTTTTCTTGATCAAATAAATTTGCTATGAAAACCTCTTCATTCCTAATACACACCTCCATATGAAACCATCATCACCTTATTCACATCTTCTTAATCCATTTAATCACCACTCTCCTCTCTTTTAGAACCTTTCAATTCAACCATATCTTTTCACCAATTTACTATAAAACCTAAGTTAAACCCTAACGCAGACCTTCTCACCTCTTCAAAAACCTTTTCTCTTCCCATTCCTTCATCATTCTTCTTCATCCCTATTCTTCCTATAAATACATAATTTCCTTTACCCATAAATTCATCATAATGCCTTTGATTCTTTTCTATTTCTTCTAAAAAAATGACTTAATGATTGCATCTCTGTTATGCTCTACTTTTCTTAAACTAAATCCCAAATACCTCTCTCTTTATTCTTCCTATTTCTATAAAACACTCTTTCATAATGACTATATCTCTCTTGAAAATCTTGTTCCTCTGAACTAAAGTCATCACAATTTTACTTTTCCCATCAATGTAGCCTTTCTCTTATTCTTATATTTTTACCATTTCCAAAATGGCCAATTTGGTCAACTTTACTATGGATGAATTCAAGGACCTATTGACTTTTAGGAATTTTTATCTTGAGTTTGAGTTATGAAAATGCATTCCCTCTAAAAAAGTGAATGTTTGATCCATTGAGATTGAGGGGATCCAATGCTTCGATTAGATTAAGTGTTAGGAAATTTTCCTCAAAATTGAAGTGGAAGTTTATGAGGAATACATGAAATTGTTTTACACCAATCTTGAAGCAAAAGAAAGAGATACATCTCTAGTGGTTTTCATTAACAAGTCATAACACTTAGTCATAGAAGAATTGGTGAATAATCTACTTAGAACCCCTTTGCACTTGTGCTCTGCTTTCTTCCACTCAGACTCCAAAGAATGAAAAAGGTTATAACTCAAAAAGATGGAATCATAAGCTTACTAATGGTGAATGCAATATCAAACCTCAAGCCAATCTTTTCTTGAAAAACTTTAAGATTTTCACTATTTCATTTGTACGATGCTTTACCCAAAAGGTGGCACTATAATTAATATAAGCGATTTCAAAGCTTTCTTACTTTGGACCATTAAAACCAAATACAAGAAAAACCTTAGCCATCTCATTGTTTAACAAATCATCACTATAAAAAAATCACATGGATGCCCCCTTTAAGCTATGGAATGCATATCACTTTAATCATGTAGCATATTAGAGGTGATCTATCAAAAGAATGAGGAAAGGTGGCTTTAGGAGGAAACATCATCATTGGATAGTGGACAAACACTTTGACCTTTTCCAATGAATTCGAGATACTAGCTAGAATGAACAAAAATTTTATAAAGAGAGAAAATTACAAAGCTAAAATTTATGACATGGGGAAGAGAGGAGGACTGAAGGATTTTTTGGCAAAATTGGAAGAAGAAGAAGAAGAAGAATAAGAATAAGAAGAAGGAAACTCCAAAAAAGAGAAGCCAACTATTAATGGCATAAAAATTTCAAGAAAGTTTAAAGAAAAGAAGGCTAACTAATCTGAAGGAAGAGAAAGAGGAGAGAAAGAAGAGGGAAAGGTCCGGATGGAAGAATAAAAAATGAGAATAAAGCAAGAGAACTCAAAGAAGTTCTCAAAAGTTTAAGAAAGCTGAAAGAAGGAAGCTTTAGCAAATCTACTAGAAAAACATCATCTAGTGTGGTCAAGAGGTCTGATCACATTAGAGCAACTAATCACTTACCAAGCTATTATAAGCACAAGAAAAAGAAACCAAAAAGAAAGGAGGTAATTGATTTCTTAAAAGAATTTAATGAAAGCTTTAATGAGTCTGAATATGATGATTATGTGTAGTCTATTAATATGAATATGTTGAGAATGAAGACAAAACAAATAAAGATTTTGTTGAAAAGGGAAATGCTGAAGTCAAAGAAGAAGAAAAAGACATTGAAATTCTAGAAATCAAAAGAATGATCGAGGAAACTCTTGAGTGTGAAAAAAATCAAAAAGCTAATAAAGAAAGGAGAATAGAGGAAGAACTACTAAATCAGGAGCATCAAGGCATAAATCCAATGGATGTTGAAATAGAAGTACAAGCTGATAATTTGGAGATTGTGGGAGAAAACATAGTGCCAGAATCCAAAGCCAAATATAATATACCAAGTAGTCTATCTAAGTTTGTTACCTCTAACCTGTATTTCTATTACTGGATTAACAGAATCCCAACATACCAAGATGATCCAAGTTTTTTGCCTAACCTACTTGATAAACACTGTCTATCAAATCACTCTAAGCTATATGTTTATTTTGATGTTGAAAAACAAAATTTTAGAAAATGAATTGTTATCATTTGCAACTAACTTTGTTTTTGATTTTAGGTTACAACATAGTTCGATGCAAATAAGAGAAGAATAATTGTCATGTTATTTTTTATTTTTATCTTTTAGATTTTGTTGTAAATAATTTCATTTAAGAGATAATCCAATCTTTTTAAGAAGAAAAGAAGAAGAGGA